>JZLH01S0224696.1:39902-51446 GCA_001188425.1 Eucidaris tribuloides
GAATCTTTATAAAATGGATTTTTTTCGACAAATGATATGTACTACTAGTACTAGCATCCAAAGAAGAAAACACAATATCAAACTTGAAAAAAAAGATGAACATGAACACTTTCCCATCATTTAAACACTAAATTGAAACACATTAGACTAATGGCTATCAAGGAGCTAATGATTTTGTGGTAAAGTACGTCTTTCTGTTTTTCTGTAACAGTTATGTTTTGCAAAATAACCTGACCTTTAATGAAAATATTAAAGAGCAAACAAACTTATTCAAGTATTATAAAAAATACATTATTTGTCATATTTTCTGACTACATTCTATGAGTCTAATAATACATTACCGGCCCATCAGCCTACAATTGGTGAAACAAGAAATGCAAATGGGTGAGAAAAAATCGATTTATTTTGACAAAAAAAATACAGAAAACGGTATCAATCTTTACTACAGAATAATGGTGAATGTACAATTACAATACTTTAAGTTAAATATTCAAATTCATTTTATAGGTTTGTCTCTTTTTCATTTTATTGTCACCAACTTGGGAATACAATGTATCAACAAGAGAGCAAAATGGAAAATTATAGCCTTCATATATTCATATTCTGCACAACTTTAAATTTGGTTCATCTGACATAAATCATTCAGGTAGTTCTGTTACTAAATAAAAAAAAGATTACAAGTCTATTGATTGAAATTACAGATCTCTTTGCTGCATTCCAGCTTGATATTCATATCTCTTAAGAAAAGAGATAAAAGTGGGATTATTTTGAGCAGTGTAAAAATTGGAGTTAATCCTGATTTGTATCAGGATATGTAACAAAATTCAATAATGCACCTATGTTACTCAAGAAACGATTCTTTTTACATTGTTAGCTGACTCTGTTAAGAAATTTTCTTTAAATGCAATTAATGTTTACTTGAACCTGGTCAAAGATGAGCCTGTTTTGGTTGGTCTTGTCTAAGGGATCCCCTTTAAAGCATCTGCAGCTATATCAATGTCATTTTCTTCTTAGCAGGAAATATTTTACCTTCTCAAACTGTACAGTAATTCTAGTCACTGAACAAATATTCACTTTGAAATTCTACTCAATTCAATGCAACAAAACTGGTATACATCTGCAAAGTTGTGAAGCAGTCATACCAAAAATGAATTGCAGTAAAATTATTCCCTGCTTAGTAAAGTTAACATTGAAAATAACATTCATGATGACTTTCGGATTTGAAGTAATGATAATTACTAATCACGGTGACGTTTTTGCGGCTGTGTTGGAAAATGCTGATTTGGTTAAAATGACACACCATGTCTTGTTTATTAATTCGGGGTCCTGTGTAAGAAATCTTGTGATTAATTGTAAGATTGATATTGATCATAACTCAACAGTTAGCTTTGTGTATTAACAAAACATACAATTGTAACTCTTTTATATTAAGGGGCCCTGATATGTCACAAAATATTTTTCAAGAAACCATCATATCACACAGTCTAATGGCATCAGACAATGCATGCTGAAAGACAGTGTTGTACCCGAAACCACAGGTTCCAAGACCAAGGCCGCCCCAAAACACAACCTATCCATAGGGTTTGTACAGGTGACTCGGACCAAGACCGAGACCGAGGCCACCAGAAATTGGCCTCGGATAGAGCACTGCTAACAGATTGCACAGGGTATCTACAGCTACAAAGCTCTATTGGAACAAGGGAAGGGGTGAACTCACCGTCGATGAGAAGAAATTAAGGACCGGCTGAACCCGGTCTTGCATCCACAACCGCAGACTCCAGTCAGCGCTGCAGCTGATGAAGGCATCGGGAAGGAAGGGAGACCAGCGGATCTTGTAGACAGGACCCTGGAGATGATTGATTTAATAATGGGAGAAACAAAAGATCGAGGCACATTTGATATAATTGGAAAAAAGGTTTTGATTCTTATAGGCAGGGCATCTCTTTGGCATGCCTAAATATTAACATTGTTTAAATACAATGGCATTTACAAGAAAATGCCATCTGGGAACCTTAAGCAAAATAAACGAGCTAGAAACTCAGTTTTAGTGGAATTGTAGTGACCGTTAGACTGATTTGAATTTTTTTCTCACAAAGAAAAATTCCTACCAGAGAACGTACAATAAACGGCTATTGTTTTTCTTTCGCATTTTTCAAATTCTAGGTAATTACTGACCCCCAGATTTCAGACATGCCCTTCATGAATAGCCTCAGGGCATGGGTTATCTTTTCCTGGTCCGTGGGGATATTTGCAAATGAGATCCACTGCCTTTAATTGCCAAGTGCAAGTATACATATGTCACATTGCTGTTGCATGTATTTTCATTGTGTATCCATTGACTTGCCATTGTACTATTATCCCTCCTTTGGTGTATTGCCAATGTTATGTTTTCATTCAAATCTGCATATTTATAAGTGTACAATCTCCAAATAAACCTGGCACAGGGAATTCAGAGGATGGCACAATGGGGATTAGGTTAGCACAGTGACGTTGTGGCCTCTGGATGGGCTGGAACATGATTGGGAGAAATAAAAAAATGCCTCTTGAACCAAACTGGTTGATAGATATACTGGTCTATATACCCTAGCTTGAGTGTATATCCTGGCTGGAAGGATTTGTCTTGAATTTGTTAACTTACAGAGAATCAAGCATGATCACACCAGCACTTTATGCCCAAGAGAAATTAATCCCATAGAAAGCTACACAACAAATGTGTGTATTACAAGGCATACTGATGGAAGTTATTCTAAAATGAGTCAACTTTTGACTACAAATGTTTCACAGTAGAATTCTTGCACAGTTTACTTGATTCTAGAACAGCTTTACCCCAAGATGAGGACTACCCCCAATCATGTCAGTCATTTACCTTCAAGAGTTAAGAAAATTATAGCTGATTGCAGTTGTTCATGATATGAAGCTAACCTTTATACGGGGCACTGTGCAGAACAAGAAAAGGAATGTTATGCTTTACTCTTTTGTTTGATTTATATTTAAATTTGAAATTTCGATGAAGGCATAATTTTTGGTACAATCAGTTTCTCATGTTCGGCTATGTAAAATGAATTTTATGGATATTCATGACTTTTGAGTGAGCAATTGAAGAAAACTAGAATCAACACAACAGTTATACCCCACAACTGTTCCCCCTATAACTAAAATGTATAAAATATATATGTATGTATCACCATTTGGCACGGCAATTACATCAATGAGGTTTTTAAAACTTTTGATACAATAATCAAATAATGCATTTTCACTGTAGATATGATCTTGCGACAATGTTTCAGATAGCTGATGGAAATAGCATATCTGGTAACTTACTGTATGTCCATTATATGTGTCTAGATATTGCTCATTGTATGAACATGAACACTTGTGTATCAGGCCTTCCTCTGTACCAGCCAGGTAGCTGTAGCAAAAATGCAGAAAACATATAAAAAAATATACTGTATTCAGCAAATTAATAATAATAATAATTAACATTTATATAGCGCTTATGACACTTTGTTTCTAAGCGCTTTACAAATTATACATAATTATACATGGAAAAAAACACACAAAATTAATAAGTTTCCAAAAATGTTAACCCAACAGAGAAATTATTTTTTTACATTCCCCTGTAAACAAGAGCCCGGCAGCATCCCACCCCTCCCCCAGTCCCCCTTCTGTCCCTGCACAACATTGATTTAAACTTGTTTAAGGGTCTACCACTGCATTAAGTAGTAACTTATTGTGATGATCCTTGAAGCTGTATCGATCAAAATATATATATTTAAAGAAGTTATTATGTGAAATATGGTTCATTCTAAATAATGTGCTAAATAAGTTGAATAACTATTATTTATGTATATATTTATGCATATATCATATCATTTGTAAATAGTTTTGAAAATTTGAATATTATTTTTGTATATTTTGAAAAAGCAACTTTTGTTATTCTGTATATTGTGAAAAAATTAAGTTGCAGAAACAATAAACTGAACTGAATAACACTGCCTAGGAAGCTTATGATATGTTATAGAAATTTACATAACAAATATTTAGTGAGAAATGTATTCCATTTATCTTTTTAAAACTGTCATATTCATTTACATTTTACATTTATTTGTCATATTTGTTATCATTTTAATTTACTGAAAACAAGTTTACTATCACAATTTGAATCTACTTTGAGCTGGACCTCAAAGTCAATTGGTTAACAGCAATAAGGCAATTAAAGGGCAGTTTGGAAAAATTGCACTTAGAGTAGAAAATACAGAACACTTGCATAGTTATTGACACAATCACATTGCAAGTTCCTGTGAGATCTATCAGATAGAGACAAAATTTTAATTTGCTTTCTTACATGTTGGAGTCTTTTGGTTGGAAATCAAATGACAGACCTGCTGCCTGACGTGAGATGAACGCTTCTCCTTTGGTTTCCTTGCCGGTAGTGGCCTGAGCCTGTCTCTTGGTTGCCTTGGCAATCTTCTTCAACTTCATCAAGTCTGCACTCTCAAATCCCTACCAAGCAAACATGTGAATCGGTGAAGCAATGCGATAGTGCTAACTTCTGGAAGGTCTGGCTTCAAACACAAAGTGTGTGTCAACTTTCATTAAAGCCCAAGTGTAGTTTTGGTCGAAATACAACTTTTTCATCAATCTTTAACAAATATTCCATTGTCACCCCAAACATCAGAAAGCAACATCAAATCTACTGGAATGGTTTATGGTGATAAATCTACTTAAATCGTTTTATTGTGATAAATCTTAATTTTTAATTATGGAGAGCAAATAGCAGTATGTTCAACGTACCATTTTTTTAAGACCAGTTTTCAAAAATGGAAGCAATGCAGAACAATTGATTTTCAGGCATTAATAATGTAAAAGGTCAACTAAAAACCATGATGGCAAATCATTTTTTCACAATTTACAAAACTACTAATCGGCTTTAACCCTTATTTTAACTGGGCTATTCAACCGATTTTACTGGGGGTGGCGGGGGCCTCAATTGCACCCCCCCCCCTGAAATCTCGGCCGGCCGAGTCTGCGGCGAACGCGCTAAAATTCTGGTGCGCATATGCCGGATTATAAACTACCACGACTCTATAGTCGTAAATTTTCAAAAAAATATCTTTTCTATTTTTTAAAATTAATAGCAAAAAGTGATGAATATTGTCGCTTCGCTATAACCTCACTAAGAAACAGGTATACAATGCTAATTTTTGCTAAGATATTCATATTGGACATTCTAACAATATCTACAAAACTTCGAATTGAATGATTTCTTAGTATTTTTATTGTTTTTGTGAATTTTCTTATGTATTTTCTTTGTTTTTTCGACCTTTTGTTTTCTATTGTTTTTTTCGATGAAATTTGTTGGGGACACTTTTGCAATTACAAACAGCATAAAATTAATTCATTTCAACCAGTAAAAGCAAAAATAATCATACATTTATGATTTATGGCAGAAAACACAATTTCCGTTGGTTTTGTACACAAAATCACGTTTTTGAGCAATTTTTTGGGTTGACATGCATGTATAACAAGTCGCGCAGCGTCGTAACGGTACGTCCGATTTTCGCGAAAACAGTCTCAAAAGATGCGCAAGACTTGAAAGTAAAAAGTCGGCGATCGACGCGGCGAAAAAATTTTGCGCGGCGGCGTGGTCGCGAAATTCGTCGAGGGGGGGTCGAATTGACCCCCCCAGTTAATATAGGGTTAAACAATGGCAGTTCAAACAGCTTTCATATGCAGTAAATTTTCTCTAATTTGAGAAACATTGCCTTATTTGATATTTGCACTTAACAGACTGACATAAGGATAAAATAAAATATCCTACTACTTTGATTTCATGTGAAAAGAGCTAGTGCTTTTCAAGAATTTAGTGTTAAGGCCCTTCTACTGGGAACATATGGTAGGGCCCGTCTGCTGGACAACTGACGAGCCATATTTTTTAGAGAGAGTTTTTTAAGTTAACAGCCAAAAGGTAAAACCACAATCGTGCCACTCTTACATGAAGAGGGCCTGATACTATCATTGACTGTTGTAAAAGTGGCACATTTGTGATTTCAACCTTTCGTTGTTAACCAAACATATCTCAGGATTAAAACAAGCAAATCAAACAAAACAAATGGCATTTGAAAGCTGAGACTTTGTCCTTGACGTTGACATAACCTTCATGTCACAACAGTATTTTAAAATTGCCAAAGAGGGCACTTTTCACTCGCACAATTTTCTTTAGACAGGTCTGTATAAGTTGTTAAAATAATATGTTGGCCTATTGCATATGGTTGAATAAACAACAAGATATACCTCCAGACCAAATTATTGTACCTCCAGAAAGACAGATCGCTACAAGATTGTTAATCGCACCTTTCGTATCTGCCATTGTGTGACTCTGCCGTCTGTTGATATGGAAACGAGGACCTCTATCCTCTCTTCATTGGAAGACCCTCTCTCTTTGTCTATCCACTGGAGCTGCCAAACTGGGGCTGCATGCTTGTGGTGACTCTCACTGGAATAAAGTCAACAAAATCTCATATAAAACTGCTCATAAAATTAAAAAAAAATACATTTAAACACATGCCATGCACTAACTGCATGTCCAGCACTTGTTATGGATTAGTGTCAAATTATCCTGTGTAAATGTAAGAATTCAGATGGGAGCACCTCAACATTAAAAAAAAAAAACTGTAAAAAAAGAGGTTGTATTTTTCTGCTAATTTGGCAAAACCCCCCAATTTTTTTACTTGTACAGTCATTGGTGAAGATATCGCTCACGAGATAATGAAATGAATGTCTTTTGTCATTGCTCCAAATGAAAGTTTTCAGGCATGGAATAACTAGCACAAGGCTGAAGCTACATTTAGGAGCAAAACTGATTATCACTTAAAATTGATAGCCCACTTTTTTAAACCAAAATACCCAAAACCTCATTTCCTCCATACCCTTATAATTTATATGCCATACTGATCTTTTAGGGGCATACTGATACCTAAATACCCTGCTACTCTTAATTTACTACAGGCTACACCAATAAGTAAATACCCCAATATCCATAACCCAGTTTCCAATACAATGATTACCAGAATATCCACACTTCCTAATAATTGAGTATTTCAATTGTCAAATTCCCCTAAGTTAGATGTTGCTTGACATGATTTGGACAGGCTATGTTGGTTGAGATGACAAGTCTGGATGTGATGATAATAATCACAATTAGTAGTAACTCTTAACATGCTGAAGTTGCAGATCTGCACCAAATAATTATAAGCCCATACAGGTTTAAATCCTCTGGCATGTTAAGAGTTAAGATATCAGTTCACTAGATATATCACTGAAGGTGATTAATAACCCCACCCCATCACATACCTGACTCATTGCCATAATATGCTGTTACCATGGCAACGCAGCTTCCGACACAAGCAAAAAAGTATGTCTTGCACATCTTGACCTCAAGACCAATGTGTGCTCCAAATTTCGTGAGGATCGGTCCAAAACTGAGGAAGTAGTTTGATCTGCAATATTTTTACCTGATTTTTTGCAATAATTTGCTGTTACCATGGAAACGCAGTTTCCGACACATGCGAAAAATGTGTCTTGCACATCTTTCCCTCAAGACCAATGTGTGACCCAATTTTCATGAGGATTGGTCTAAAACTGAAAAAGTAGTTCGATCCGCAAGATTTGCAATGGACAGACAGACCGACCATACGCTGATTCCTAATACCCCCTCCAAACTTCGTTTGGCGGGGGTAGCCAGGGAAGCATATTAACAGACATATACAAACCATACAAGTAACAAGGACATTACAATGTTTAAGTAACATGTACATTAAAATGGTAAATAATAAGTATATTAGAATGATAAAGTAAATGGTATAGCATGTTAAATTTCTAAATTAATGAAGTATTGTGTAATTGGATATATACAGCAGAAAATACATAAACTGGAATACAAAATTACAAAATTGACTAATGTCATCTCACACAACCTCGTATGAGCTTGCTTTGCAGATATCTAAAGTGGGCTGATCTACATGACACAAGTTTAGTACCAAGACAGGCACATGGCAGTGTTACTACCATTAATTAGTACACGTCTAAACCAATGCATGCATGGAAAAAAAGGTGTTAATCGATAACAATATAGCAAGCTAAAGCGTGATTACATCTAAACACAATGATTACTATTATTACATGAAATTTTAGTTCTCTGCTGGTACATGTACTAGTGTAATATTAAATGCAGACATACGTATTAGATGAAAGTCATTAACAAGAATTCCAAGGATTAAAATTTTACATTGATGAGATAAGAGGTAAGTGATGGACTACAACAATCTTTCAGCAACATGATTGCATAATCCTTCATGCTATGTTTGTCTCTGATAAGGTCCAAATATGAAGCCCGGAAAAAAAAAACTTCTTCAAAATGATCATTTAGTGCTTTAAAAGACTGAAAGTCTATGACTACCCAGCTACGTCCCTTTTAAAGTAGACTGCCATGTACACATTACACAGGACATAGCATAAGTGATGTTTGTCCACGCATATCTTGCAAGTGTGAACACAACTTTTCAAAGTTTTGTATTCTACAATTTGTCTATTCAATTAGTACTATGTAGCTTCTAGATATCAAAGTTTGACAACTCTTTTAAATCAAACCGCCACAATATTTAATTGTGTCTTTAATTGTAATCTGATCAACAGATCCAGTCAAACATTGGGATTCACATAACATCGCACTTCTGTTTTACTCATAAACAAGTCATGGTAGAATATTCTCTGTGCTGAAAGTTCGCTCTAGTCCATCACTTATGATGTTCAAATGGTATATCTGAATGAATCTTCATTCAAGTTCTGAAATGTTATGGGAAATTCCTTATACCCTGAAAAAGAGCAATACACCCTCTGAAATGAAAACTATTTCTTGCGACATCACAGTAATGGTTAGCAAGATTGGTATGAAATCAACAGTCATGGGTTATGTTGTCATCATCCCATGCTACCCAATCAGAGATCCAGATTGAATGGTTTTCTCACCTACTCAAATCACGAACGCTGTTGAGGTGGACATCACAAAAATTATCAATTTCAACAATAAATGTAAATGGGTACCATGGGATTGGCAGACCAATGCAAATGCCATTTTTGTAATAAAATACAAATTTCTTCACATTCAGGAGTTTTCTCATTTCTATCAACGTCTGAATTTTGCTATATTTTGTTTGAGAAATTTGTAAATACGACAATAAAAATGAACATTGCAACAAATGAACAAATTTTGGCCATAATGTTGTGCATAATGTGTTATTGCCAAAATTGCAACTTGTACAAATTTTGATCACAGTGTTGTGCACATTGATTTATGACAGTCTTCTTCTTTTCACCAATATTGCAAATGAAAAACAATTTACCAGGAACGGAATCACTTCCACAACAGTGGCAATTAACACAAATATCTGTACATAGAAATGTACTTTGGTAAGCTAACAGACTTCTTTTCTGATATATTCTAACTTCACATTTTCCAGGGAAAATTCTATCTTGAAATAACAATCAAATTATGGAGTTAAATCACATCTATTGCAAATAGCATATCAGTATATTTTCATGATATATCATATGAACAAATATGCATGCATGAAGGATATGGTCTATTTCACTAATACGTAACAGCATACTGTAAAAGTGGAAATTTTGTGTGTGTGATAATTTTTCACGTTTGGCTGGGTATGATAAATTTTGCTTGGTCTCAAACTCACGGAGAGTCATCGCACGAGCAATTGCAATAAACTAGAAAACAAATCATCATGGTCATACCTCCATGATGTGCCTACCTTCTTCAAGGTTTTGTACACTTACACATTTTCAAAATTTCCTTACATTTCCATGACTTTCCAGTGCAGAAAACTCTAAATTCCATGACCATTTTTACATATTAAAGCTGGTAAAATTACATCATCGCAATACCAGCTAGCTCCCAATCAAGGGTCTTTTTTAAAATGTCTAAAATAAATGATTTTCCCTGACTTTCCAGAAGAAATTGATGAATTCCCCAGACTTTCCCTGAGTTTTTGCTTCTGGAAAAAGTGTTTTCAAATTCCCCAACTTTTCAGAAATTCCCTGACCTGATAGGCAACCTGTTCTTATAACAGGTAAAATAATTTGAAATTTGCAAGGTGATAAATATATTAGATTTAATGGATTTTACCTAATCCCGAATCAGTGCATCAACAAGATTCTTTCACTCTTAGCCACCCTGCATAATTTATATATTTTTGCTACTGGTCATGCACAAAAATATGAAATTAACAAAAATCTTTATATGCTTTTATTTGCTATAGATTCTAACCCCCTGAAAAAAGCACAATTTTACACACAGCAAAATTTTCCACGTTTGTAGTAGCTATATCTCATCTAGCCGTCAGTAAACTATAACAAATTTTACACAATCCTATCATTACTTTTGCAATATGATATATATCATGCACAATCTTAAATATTCTGCAAATTAAAGTCAACTTACTAGCTGTCTAAGATAGGATCATCGCTGGAGCTTCTCACGTTATATATCGCCACTGTACCATTGTACAGTCCCACCTGCAAATAACATGTAAACAAAACATATTTACTTTTAACCTCTTGAGCTCGACGCTACATGACCATAGTATTCAATGAGAGATGACGCGATTTCACTTTGGTTGCACCGGTGTAGGAATATATACGCCACGCCTTGAATTAAGCCTTTAACATGTCAAGTTACTGAAGAAGTGAAAACCCTTCATCTTTCTATTATTATTTTGATCCACAAACGCGTCTAGAATTCCAAAACTATAAAACCAAAAACATACAGTGCATTTTCGGTGCTTGTAAGTATCATATTTTCTGGTTCTGTAGAGCCTGTCTACGCCCGAAGGGCTGGGTTAAAAACGTGTAATGCCTCAACTTTGAATAATTTACCCTTCTCAACATTATTTCAAATTACAGGGACACCAGTGGATACTAATCTTTGATGCATTAGGATTCATCATAATTAGGTTTCCATAAGTGTTGTGAATTCAAATAGAAAACGAATATTGGGACTGAAACCACACAGGGCAAAAAAAATACTTAACGGAAGAAGATTTGGCGTCCTTGTGGAGTGAAAGCCTCCCATTGCTCGTCCACTCCAGCTTACAATTGAAGATCTTTCTGTACTAAGTCAACGAACATACACCATGAACATTACATCATCTATGTTGTTTACATGTCGCATGGTTAGACAGATATGTGTATGACAGCGCCAAATGATTGACAATTACTTTATGCCAATAGATAAGGAAAAACATCTGTAGAACAGCAAAGTAATACAAATAAATATGCGTCTATGAAAAACAATGCATTATCCTTATCCTCCTAGCATGTAGTTGATATATGTTATGAAACATCGAAAGGACAGCCACCTTGCCAAATATTAAACCCGAGGCTACACAATTATTCTATTGAAAGGTGGCTTGCAAGCCCGCGGCTAGAGCCAATATCAACACAACTTTGTAACATCATTTGGATTAATTCTCC
>JZLH01S0224701.1:0-17962 GCA_001188425.1 Eucidaris tribuloides
GGAGGACGATACCAATTGACCATCATAATGGGTTTTGACTTTTTAACACGTATTAGTACAACAATGGCTTCAAGTCTAGACATAGGAGTATCCTCTAAGATATCAAATTCTAAACTATCATGAACATAAAATGATACTCCACCTCCGGATCTGTTTCGATCTTTGCGAACAATATTGTTATGAGGAATTTCTATTTCACTGTCAGAAATCGACTCATCAAGCCTTGTTTCGTTTAGGGCAAGGACATGGATATCATTGCAACACAAAATTGTACGTATTTCATCGATATGTTTCACAAGACTAACAATATTCAATTGAACAAACTTTAAACCTTTGCCTGAGAGATCGGCATAAACCATATCGGATTTTGAGAGGCTTCGATAATCGTTATTTCCTGAATAAGAATCACATATTTGTTCGCTTTGACCGACATCATGAATGTCTGCATCAAAAAATGGCAGTTGTTGCATAATACACTTTGGGCACTACCATCCAATTAATTGATGGGATACATCATTGTACAAATCTACTGATACGCTACAACAAGAAATATGAACCCACTGATCACATGACGTGCATAAAAGACCTTTTTGATTTACTTTAACAGAATGCTTGCATAAGACACAAGGGTAATTCACGATCATGAATAAAAAAAACAAATTCAAAATGAAAATGAATGACAAGAGAGAAAAGAAAAAAAAGAAATGAAAATTTTAAAATGTAAATATAAATTATGTAATTAACATAAAAGTAGCACAAATGATGTAATAATTGGAATATAAGAAGTGAAACGAATTGATGATCGATGTATTTGCTCCAATCATTAGATCTTGAGAGAGTATGACAATCTATATGACGTACTATTGCTTGTTCAAAGCTGTCCCCTTTCACCCTGAATTCTCAGTCAAAAATTAAATTTAAATTCGACGTGCGCGTACGCGTTCGTTGTAACGCGCGCACGCTGATGATTCGCGCCAGTGATGACCTTTGACCTGAGATAACTGTGTACCATGTTTGGTTATCTTACTCTACTCCAGTCAAGAGATAAGGACGATATGTGATTTTTATTTATGACGTCATAGATGACGTCACAACAATTTGGCATACAAAGTAATGCCTGAAATCTTATCTACGCATCAAAGGCTATTAGAATAAGCAGTAAAAAGTAGGACTCATTATTTATTCTAAACTTTTATGACTGATTTAAGAATTAAAATTAAACGCACGCTCACGCGTTCAGAAAGATGCGTCTGCACTGTCATTAAAACCGGTGATGACATTTAATCTGAAGTTACTGTGTACCAAGTTTAGATTTCTTACTCGACTCCAGTCATGAGATATGCGCAAAATACGATTTTTATGTGTGACGACATAGATGACGTCAGAAGAATTTGCCATAGAAAGTGATATCACAAACCCTATCTACGCACCATACGTTATAAGAATAAGCAATAAAAAGTAGGGGTCACCGTTAATTCTAGAGGGTTATAAGTGATTTAAAAATTCCCCCATTCACCACGCGCGCATGCGCGCGCATTTACATTTTTTTGGACTTGTAAGCGATATTTTGGGTCCGACTGGTCGGAAAAGGGTTTTAATTTATGTAGAATTCAGTCAGACATCCAAAACCATCGAAAAAACGACGGTATTCGCTCGGGAAAGTGGTGTGCGCGAAAAAACGCGCGCGTACGCGCTAGCACCAAAATGCTCCAATTGACCTGAAACGTATAGATCTGTCAATAAAAGGTGATTTGGAGCCTTTTTGCATTTTACGCGCCCGTCGTGACGCGCACGCGCACGAAGTATGGTACAAAAAAATGCCCCTTGACCTCAACTTGACCTTTGCCAAACTTGGTACTTTTATTCGAATGCCGGCTTGAGATATCGTAAATGTAGGTTGAGTCTAACTTTTGGCTTTTGACGTCATAAATGACGTCACCGATGCTCTATCACTTTGCCCAGACTACCATGCCGAGGTATCAACAGGAGACATAACTCTGCTAAGTTACAAAATTATTGACACTTTCGTTCTCTAGTTTGTTCTCCCTGACAAAAGCTGACCGAAGAAATAATTAGTACTAGATTTTTAATTCGTCATAGAGAATTGGTGATCCGCGTACCGCTTCGATTCATTTAATTTAAGAAATGTGACAAACATGTTTATTTCATTGCATGATGAATATGTCCTCATCACCTGAATTGGTTACTAACATTAGTTGAATTCGCGTGCGCGTACGGTTCCGTCGGTGTTCATACATGTCGTTAGCTGTACATGATGTATGTGAGTTTTCTGGTTCTTTTTTAATATTCAAGTTATTATTACTACGCGACGAGTTTCAGGGGAATTCTGTGCAAGGACACTTGATCTTTTCATCCGTTCATTGTGGTTTTTCATTCGTACTTAATGTTGCAACGGTTGTCATGAGATTTGGTATACATGATTCAAATAAGCCTGGTTGGTACCTCACAGTCAAAGGTTCATTACTCACTGAAGATGGATGATCAGATTTTGATTTAGATTAAGAAGCGTCAAAAAGGAAATTTAGTAAAATTGAACGATTTGGCTGAATGGGTTCAGGATTAGTGTTTGTTCAAGTTTATTTTATCCTTGTTTGGGGTTGTTATTTGGCAATTTCAGCTTTTTGATGAAACGTGTTGGGAATTTATTGGTTTTTGTACACAGATTTGTCACTTTTCTCATTTGTTATCTATCTGATTTGGTCTTGGTTGTTGTGCAGTATGTCCTAGCAAATGATTTAATGTTTTGAGTTATGTTGTTTTGAAATCGTGTGTGAAGAATTTAATTTTGTAATCTTTTCTTATGGTATTTGTCTGGTTTCCGTCTTTAGGTGCAAATGATTTTTTTATACTGGGAGGTACTTAGGCCTACATGTTACATGTGATGTATGTGATTTTTGTTGGATTTTTTTTACTAGAAACTTATGCCCTGGTTCAAGACGGGTGAACCTAAACCTGGTGGGGGGGGGGCATAATTTGCCCCCCCTTGAAATTCGCTTACGCTGCCGCGCGAAATTTTTTGACCGCGCCGTTCACTGGCTTTTTACTTTCAAGTCTTGTGCCAAAAATCATAAATGTACGATTATTTTTACTTTTACTGGCTGAAATGGATTAAGTTTCTGCTGTTTATGATCGCAAAAGTGTCCCCGACAAAGTTCATCAAAAAAATAATAACAAAACAAAAAGTCGAAAAAGCAAAGAAATACATAAGAAATTCACAAAACAATAAAATACATAGGAAATTAATTCTGATTCGGCAAATGTTTTTGTAGATAATTGTTAGAAATGTCAAAATGAATATTTTCACCAAAAATTAGCATTCTACTAGCTTTTGTAAGCGAGATACAGGCAAAAACATAATTTCATACACTTATTTGCATAATTAATTACTTAAAAAATATAAAAAAAATCAATTTTTTGAAAATTTTACTATACAGTTGTGTAGTTTACATCCGGCTCTATGCGCATGCAAATTTTCGAGGCGATCGCGCAATCTGCGGCCGAGATCTCGGGGGGGGGGGGCATAATGCCCCCCCCCCCAGCCAGGAGTCAGTGCAAAGGTCTTATGTTATTTTCTAACAACACAACAACATTGCACCTTGTGGTGGGATGGTATTTCATTCACACACATGAAACAAGACATGCTGGTTGTATGATTTTTTTAGTTTTTATCGTTTTTTTTTACAGGATGGATCCATCTACAGAACTTGTCAGATGGGATGTCACATTGTCACTGGTACCAACAATGTTGCTTACTTATGCAAACAATTTACATTATGATGGTACTGTAGATTGAGGGTAGGATCAACTGTCGGGATGGACTGGCCAGGTTCCTCTACAGACTGCATTTCAGTTCTACATGTAGCTGTTTGGAAGGCGATGTCTTAGACTCCTCAGATTCTGACAGTGATACATGTCCCCTTGCAACACTGCAAAGAAAGGTACTTATTCATTTGTTGAGCTATTGAGAGTAAAATCTTCAACACTTTTCAATTGAAACTTCATTGCAGAAGCCGAGATACATTTTTTATCCCCTCACCCGACAAAGTGGGGAGGGAACGTCACAGTCCATCCATCCATCTGTCCGTAACACTGGTTTCCATTCGATAGATATGAATTCACAAGATTTGGTACGTGTATGATGGTACATGATATCAAAATACAGCCCAAGTTCGATCTTGGAATGCTCAAAGGTCATAGCTCATTAAATGCCAAAATAGATATTCAACTGGTTTCCATACAAATTTTCATGATATTTGGTGTAAAGGTACAGGATATCAAAATACAGCCAAATTTGATTTCAGTGTGTGTAGCTGAAAGGTCAAAGGTCATATCTCAATAACTGCCCAAAAAGCTATAATTTTACTGGTTTCCATTTGATAACTTTATAATGTTTGACAGATTTTCATGAGATTTGGTATGAAGTATATAGTATCAAAGTATACAGCCCAAGTTTGATTTTGGAATGTGTAGCTGAAAGGTCAACGGTCATAGTTCATTAAATGCCAAAATAGCTATTTAACTGGTTTCCGTTAATGTTCGACAGATTTTCATGAGATCTAGTGTGAAGGTACATGATATCAAAATGTGATGTGAGTGTGTAGCTCAAAGGTCATACGTAAAGCTCATTGAATGTGAAAATTGCTAATTGTGCAAATCCCAAAATATGGTTTCCTTCTTAAAACTTAAGCAATGTTACACATATTTTAATGAAATTTGGTATGTAGGTACAACTGTACATACAGTAGTATTAAAATACAGCCCAAGTATAATTTTAGATTATCAAGATTGCCAAGAGGCCAAGTTCACAGATTATTAAATATGCATGTATAGGTTATTTGTACCCATGCGAGTAGATGCTATTACATCTTGTTAAAGTACTGTGGCTGCGAGTTTAATAATAATAATAATAATAATAATAATAATAATAATAATTTCGATTTATATAGCGCCTAATATGAATTATACCCTCTCTAAGCGCTTTACACTACTATTACCCCGGTCATCGGATGCTTGTAAGTCTATCAAACACCTGTCCACTCCTAATGGAGATCAGTCAAGTTTATCGTTATGAGCAGAAATTCTGCTGTACATGTAGGTGATAGTGGTGGGCGATATTTTGATAATATTGAAATCAGATAATGTTGAATAAATATTGTATACACGATAATGATCTCATGATTATTTCAAAATATTGCTAGAGGCATGATATGGCCCAAAATATCATTGATTATGAAAACCTAATGGGGTAAATGCATGCACTGCAGTGAGAGGGACCATCGTATCAGTACATATTTGTATACTGGAAAGCGGAGTACTGGAAAAAAATAGCTCTATTATCCACATCATTCATCCCATTTATTCTACTCATATCTTTCATCTTATATTTTCTCAGATATGAACCAGGATGGGGGCACAGTTCAACAAAGTTGAAGAAGTGTGACCTTTAACAGAGAGTAATGTAATATCAACTGTAGAGGATGAAAATGGGATGACAAGTGTAAATCATCTGTGGACATACAAATGGACAAGATCCATCATGCAGCATCATGATTTTAGCAGCGCATGGGAAGCGATGAACAATGGATTGGTTCGATCGACGACATCATTGTATAACTCCATGCCCGGTGTGCCAAGATTCTGTGAGATTGGAAAAATCATGAAGCAAGTGGCTGTTCGTCGCTCTCAAACACAAAATATATACCCTTCACATTGTCGAAATTTTATCCTTGCATTGTCAACATATTACTTTATCCAAAAATCAAAATCAACAGCACGAAATGAGGGGAGAAGGGACATTCATGCTGATGAACTGGAACTTGAACTTTAACAAGACGAATATCGCTGGAGTGAGTCACGTGATTTGTTGTATACATTCTCAAGGTCGTAGATTGTGATTCAGTTGTTAGATTTTACTGAAAAATTGCATCAGAACTACTCAACCAATGAAAAAAATGTCTCCATATCACAGAAATCTGTGGAATGTCCCCTTTCAGAAGCTTTTCGCCCCAAGTTCATGCGACCTGTAGTTTTCGAGGTATGTTGTGTGAAATGTCAGCAAGACGAAAAAAAAATCACCGAAATCTTCCAAATTTTGACTGCTCGCCATAGACAAAAAAATAAAAAGGCTCATTTCACTGCAAAAGTGTGTGACTGTCACAGATCTTATATTATTATTTTATACATAGAAATAATCCCTGAAGTATACACTTCCAGAATCTGTTCACTACAATTTCGGTAATACATGTACATTGGCTCAAAAAATGTGGCAGGTTTTGTGCGAAAAGGTGCTTGTTTGCGAGTGCGTTTCGCATGTTAGGGTGTTCGTGCGGAAGTGCGGTTAAAGGTAAATGACGTGATTGGGAGTAGTCCTCAACTTAGGGTAAAAACTGTTATAGAATCAAGTAAACTATGCAGGGATTCTACTGTACAAATTTTGCAGTCAAAGTTGAGTCATTTTAAAATAATATCCATCAGTATGCCTTGTAACACACACATTTGTAGTGTAGCCTTCTATGGGGATTAAATCTATTGTGCCCTGATAAAATTAAACTGCTGGCCTGTTCATGCTTGATTCTCCTTAAAGCCACAGTTTAAAAAAATGTGAGCTGTAAGTGTCTTTGGTAAAGTCTGAAAATGAAGCCCTGAAAAAAATGTACATCAAAGTGATGATTTAGTGCTTTAAAGATTTTGTCAGGGATGTGCAAGTCCATTACTTCCCTTCATTATCAATACCAAACAGTAGTTTAGTACTTACAAATGGTGTGTTGAAAGTCTGAGATCCATACGTCATGAATTTGTTGTTTTTTATAAGAAAAACTAATAACGACATGTTACCAGAATGTTGTTCTTTCCGTGAGTTTCAATTTTGCTCAAACTGCGAATCGCGGTTACTGTGCACCGTCGCAAGACCAGCGTAGTGCTCTGATTGGTTAACGGCTAACCCCCGCGCGACCTTTGGCTAACGGCTGATCGGACCATTTTGGAACGGCACGTGCACGTTTGACGACGCGGATTTTTTTAAATTGCTGGTCAGTAATTTGAAAAAGGATGAAGTTCAACCGTCCAGATTTTCACCAAAATTCAATATTTTACCCCAAGTCTCTATGAGAGGTGTTCATTTATACTAATCTTCACATTGGATATGATTTCAGCTGATTTCATTCATATAGATGTTTTTTGACGTGCAAATCAATGACACAATCTTTAAACGAATGAAAATCTACAAGCATTCAAGTTGACCAGATTCACCTGCCCATTTCCTCCCATAGACTTACTGTGTGCAGATCTGACTAATTTATAGTCAGGTGGAGTACTAATTGCCATGCCAGGGGCTGCATAACTTTCCAAACTTTGGTATTCTAGGGTGTTTATTTGTCCATTTGAACACTACAGTGTACTATGTACATGTAGCTCACATTGAAGCCCACAATGTTAGCCTATTACCTTAAGTAAACAAACTTAGGACAAATCCTTCCAGCCAGGAGATCCATTAAATAAATTTGGTATATTTCAAACAGTTTGGTTCTAAAGGCATTCTTAATTTCTCCCAATCATGAGCTTTAACTCTTTACACGCGGTATTCGCATGCATGCACTCCCTGGAGCGTGCGGGATTCGCATTTCACACTCAAACGTAGAAACGATTGTATTCACCCGAATTACACTGATTTTCCCAACACTAGCAGTAATCTCTTTGTATTGTTTACATTCTTCAAGTACGGGGGTATTATATTACATTCTTAAGGAACCAGAAAAATCAAAAAATGCAATAAAGGCTTCGTGATACAATGGGACAAATGATTAGACACAAGTTCACTTTGAAAAGAACTTAAAAGGTCAATTACAATTAGACACGCTATTCAGTGATAATCTCTTCATTCACTTTTTATTTGGTGACTCATCTCTTTCATTAGCTTGTAAATAGTCAGGTTTTTTGTATAACTTGTGGTTTACCCTCGTGTATTATTTGAATGGAGTTTTCAAGCAGGAAACTTCGAACTACATGTATGTTGGTTACAATTAGCCATTCCTTTACAAAATTCAGATGTATATTTCCAAACACCTTATATGCATTTAGAAGGTCTGTAAAATGTACTTCAACTTGGCTGTATTACATTTTTCCTGAAAACGTTGTGCAAATTTATTGCCAGTTGAAGTCAGTTACTTGTTTCCTTTCCCATTACTGAGCGCTCTTTGAAATAAACTCCGCACGCAAGGGATTCAGGGTCCCGCGCACAAAGAGTTAAGCAGATGACTGGACGTTTTCCATATTGTTATTACAATGTGAGCAGGATCATTGAGAAATACTATTCAAACTGCTATTTTACAATTTCTTCTCCTTTTCCTCCTGTAACTCCTCTTCCCTTTATTGTTTTTTTGTTCATTGTCTTGTTCCTCTTACTAGTACTACTACCACTACTACTACCAGGGGCGTAGACAATTTTTTTTTGGGGGGGGGGAACACAGAGAAATTATCACGTCATGCGTGCCATAGAATAGTGAGCTTTCGTTTTACCAACGGACGGACTCAAGAACGGTAATCCGATACCAAGATCAATCTGCGCCACCCCCGCATCGCACTGTCCATGGTAAAATCTAGAACGGGTTTTGAAGAATTTTTCGTCCGCGACGAATTGAGGACAGCACCGTCACGCACCGTCGCTCATTTTCCGTTCTGCATTTTGCGAAACTGCCTGTGGAAGGACCACGGGCGACAGCTAGCTTGATTGCTCACTGTCCTCGTTTTCGTCCGTGGTGGTAAAACGAAAGCTCACTAATAAGCTGTACAGACAAACTGCAATGACAATATTAGTCCGTGGGCCAGTGTAGACCCCCCCTCCCCCCCCCCTTAGGGATTTTTCGCAGTTATGTTTTTTATATTGTTCGGACCCCAAGGAATCGGAACCCACTTGTTGTTTTTTTTCTAAGTGGTGGGTGTGGCCTCTAGGACCGTTGCCATGGCAACGTGAGATGAAAATGATAACTTTTAACAAAAAGGTCAATAACTTTTGAATTAATTGTCCGTTTAATATAAAATTGGACTCAAATGAAGGGTAACTGCATTTAATTCTAGTTGATGTATAATATGATGGGTTAATACATACCGTTGCCATGGCAACAGTATATTAGTTGAATAAAATAAAAAAACAACTGGCACAAATCCTAGTGGTATGTCAGACATACACTAGGCAGACAATTTCTTGCATAATGTTCAATATTTTTACTCGTAAATACTACTGGAACAACCGCAGTGCAAATACAGCTCCTTTAACACTATTTTAAAATTGCCGGCTTTATTCAGATCTAGGTTTCTACTGCGGGAGGAGGCGGTCATATTCGACCCTCCCTCAGATCTCGACCACGGATCGTGTGATCGTCGTTTGAAAATTGCATTGCGCATTGGGTGCCGGACTGTAAACTACTGAATGTATAGTAAAATTTTGCAAAAAAAATTATTTTTATCATTTTTTAATAATTATTTATGCTCAAATTAAGTGCTTATGAAATTATGTTTTCACCTATATTCATTACAATATCTAAATAGAATGCTAATTTTTGAGAAAAATATTTCTTTTGACATTTCTAACAATTATCTTCAAAAAATTTTACCGAATCAGGATTATGTATAATATTGTTTTGTGAATCTAATGTATTTCTTTTGTTTTTTGACCTTTGTTTTTCTTGTGTCTTTTTGATGAACTTTGTCGGGCGACACTTTTGCGATTTATTAATACAGCATAAACTTAATCCATTTCAACCATGTAAAAGTAAAAACACATCATACATTTTATGATTTTTGGCCTGAAAAACAACACATTCGCATTGATTTTGCATTGATTGTAACGGTATGTCCGATTTTCGCGAAAATTGGTCTCATAAAGATGGCACAAGACTGAAAGTATAGTAAGCAAGGATGCGCCGTCAAAAAATTTGCGCGGAGGAGTAGTCGCGAAATTGGTTGGGGCGGAACCATTTTTTTGACCCCCCCCCCTCCCAGTTAAATAGGGTTAAGAGCTGCTGTAGTAACAATTCCAATAAAGATAGCCTCAACAAAATGGAGTGTTACTCTTTTGGGGTGACTGCGTATATGAATAAATAAACAACAAACATAATCACAGAATCACATGTCACCAAAACAAATTGAAATCATACTGGAAGGACAATCATTTAAGATTGCATGTATTTTTGGATGATTTCTCATTCAGTTACTCCATAAAGAAAACTCACCATACATTTGATTCAAACAGTTGCAAAGATAAAATTATACACTGTAACCAAATAATATCATTGATGGTACTGACTTGCTTATTACAGGGTTGGCCCAGAAAGAATTGCAACACCTGCAATTCATTAATTTACTCAACATCATTGGCGCAAATGTCACAGGGTTTAGCAACCAGTTTTTTTTTCCCAACAAAATGATACATGTACCAAGATCTTTGCTATTTAGGAAGGTATTTTTGGATTCTAAGGGCCAAATTTCTGGGGGCATGGCTGATTCCCATTATTGGTAGGTTTTGTCAACTCCAATGATACTCGGAACACACGTGGAACGAGATTAATTGATGCATGTGGGCAGTGTGGATATCCACGTTTAAACTGCCTAATACAACAACTATGTGTAATCTATATTAAATTTGAAGTGAACTTAGTCCACATATAAATCATAATGTGGGACTATTTCACTTCAAATTGGTAAGGTTATACTGATGAAAGATTTTCCTACAACCAATATCTCGCTTCCACTTCGCGCGAAGTTTTTCGACCGGGCCGTTCGCTGGCTTTCTTACTTTCAAGTCTTGTGCATCTTTGAGACTGTTTTCGCGAAAATCGGAATACCGGTTACGGACGTGCTGGCGACTTTTATACATGCATGTCACCCAAAATCGCTCAAAACGTGATTCGTGTACAAATCAATGGAAATTGTGCTTTCAGCCAAAAATCATTAAATGTATGATTATTTTTGCTTTTACTGGTTGAATAAGAATAAAGTTTTATGGTTGCCAAGTGTCCCCAATAAATTTTCATCAAACAACATAGAAAACAAAAGCGTCGAAAAACAAAGAATACATAGAGAAAATTCACAAAACAATAAAATACATAAGAAATTAATTCCAATCGCGCAATTTTTTTGTTAGTAATTGTCTGGAGAAATGTCGGAATGATATTTTCACCAAAAATAAAGTATTTCTACTAGCATTGTGAGTTATATGGCGAAAAACATATTTTCATGCACTTATTGCCATTAATTAATTGGCTTAAATTAGAAAAAATATTTTTTTTAGAAAATTTTGAAAATTTTACTATTACAGTTGTCTGTAGCTTTACCATCCGCCTTATGCGCAGCAAATTTTCGCGCGTGGATCGCGCGATCGGCGCGCCGTAGATCTGAAGGGGGGTCAATTGACCCCCCCCCCCAGTAAAAACCTGGTCTGAAATAGCCAGTTAAACTAGGGTTAAATTAGCTGCATGGACAAAAGGCATGACTGCCATCTCTGTGATAAGACAATGTGACATATGGGCCTCAATAGCTCATTATAAGTCCATGGGCAGCGGTGACCAGGGACGTGAACCCTCCCCCCCCCCCCTTAGGGGATTTTTCGTTGCTTATGTTTTCTTTATATTTCGCGACACCACGGATCAGAATCCACTTGTTGTTTTTTTTCTAAGTGCGTGGGTGTGGCCTCCAGAGCCGTTCTCATGGCCCTACGGAGTATGGAAAATGCCAAGGTTGCTACAAAATAGCTTTATAACTTTTCTGTATAACATGTTTCACACATGTATGAGCGTGATGATTTTGAAGGAAATTAAATTCTTCAGCATGTTGCTGGCTACCAATTTTTGATTTTTTTTACAATCACATTTCTATTAAAAAATTGGGGGCGACAACCCCCTTTTTTTAATATTTTTTAGCTACGTTTCCGCAAATTGCATATTCATCACTGAAATGTAAAATATTCTATAAAATGGTCATATTAATCAACTAGAATGCGCCCATGTCAAATAAAGTTTAAAAATTACTTGAAGTATGGCTTAATATTGACTGTTAAAATTGAGTGATTATTAAAATTTTTTACAAAAAATGCCTATAACACTTCAAAAAGAATAATGACAATTAATCTATTCAGAATCACAAAAGTAAATAAGAGTCGCCCTGGTGGGTGAACCTGGACAGTCGGCTTTGCTTTGGTTGGTCAAAAGTTTTTGCTGTTGCCATCGAACATCTGATTTTACATCATTCTGAGGTTAAGTCTTCTGCTAAGTTATAGAACTTATTCAATATAGAAATAATATTTGAATGTCTGTATGTTGCATATGAAACAATTGTTATTTATTATGAATTATATGCTCACATATTTCAATCATTTCCATGTTGGAATCAGTTTTAATGTTCAGTCAGTCCCACCCTAGTCAAATTTATCGTCGTGACAGTGGTGGTGTCAAGCAACTGTATATTATCCTCCCAAGCATAAGTCGGGCCGACCAGATGGGGTCTACCGTGCACCCCTCCCCCTATGATTGCCTACTACTTGGGTGCCATTCTGTTCATCATTGGCTGACTCCTTCGATGGCAACAAAAAAGATGTTACAAGAAAAAAACCATTTAGACTATGTTTTCTTATTCACATATTGGGACACATGGTAAAATCACAAACTTTTCAACAAGTTTACCTCGTTTTAGGGGCCGCTGAATCTGGGCAGACATTATTGCTAGTATCTCATTAACATACTTGTTCAATTCTCCTGAAACTTAGCGGGGACAAAAGGTGCATTCTGTTCCATCCTCTTATAGCCATATGAAATTGTATATTCACATCATTTTTCATTTCTTGTGTTAATGACGTCATCTTATTTGCAATATTCTGAAATATGCTGCGTTTTTAACTGGCAAAAATTGCTTCAAAAATTGCAAAATTTTGGCTACACTTGTCAAAAGTTTTTATCTGGATATAAATTGTAGCCACTGGGCCTTCCAAAACGTATCAAAAAAAGTTTAGTCTGGCAATACTAAGTTATCTAAACAATGAAATTGCCACAAAAATTATTTTGAATTAAGATGAGTGCCGCGTCAATTTACATATGGTGCACACCGTAAAAATGGGCGACTTTTTTGAACAAATTTCGCCGTTTTCTTTGGGATTAGTGAAATCTGACGGACTATATGTCGCATATATCTCCGCAAAAGCGAGCTCAATTACAAGTCAAACTTTCAGATACATTGATCATGGAATGGTTTAATTGATACGATAAATAGTGTGTGTGATATTGGGTTATTGTTTTCTGTCAGTTGACGTTCATCTCATTTTGCATAGATTCAAATATGCATGTTTTTGCTTGCTAATCACACACTTGCGTGTGAATAGGAAAAACAATGTCTAGCACCTACAAACTTTTGATCACTGAGCCAATATTAGCTGTTGGATGGAACAATAATTATTAAATTATTCAGTCTGAACATCCTCACTCGATTTATGCCTTTTAATTTAGATCAACTCATTTGCCATTAAGTGTGTCTGGAGGTCATTGCACAACAGAAACGCTACATAAATGAACGCTTTTTTGCAGCAAATATATGGTGCTTTTAATTGGAATTTAGTGGGAATTTGCCCCACTTATTACAATCTTTATTTAGGTAAATTAAATCATTGAGATGTGTTATTGAATTTGGGTACACTAATTTCTTCATCATTGAGCCAGTCAAAACAAGTGTACATTCAAAGTACATTAATTGACAATTAAGTTAATGATGTCAACTTCATTTTTGCATATTAAACTATTGCATAGCATATAATTGCCAACACTTTGATTGGTCCAAAAAAAAAATGTTTCTTGTTCTTATACTTCCAACCAGTAGCCATACACTGAGTGATGATTATGGTAAATGACGTTCCCGGTAAACTACTAATACGATATCAAGTTTGTTTAAATTAATATTAATTAATATTAACATAATTTGCATAAGTATGAGCTTGTCTATGAATAAACATGAAATACAGCAAGATATTATGCGTAATTTAATACAGAAAGTACTATAGCAAAGTTCACGGGTCTGGGACCCTGGCCATTCAATCTAAGAAATCCTGTGAGGGCAGGGGGTGGTGCAAGGTCTGCACATGTCCTTAAAAGCTCATTCATTGGGAGGGGGCAATAGGTGTGTAAGTCCATTCAATCCCAGCAAATCTTCGGGGGGGGGGGGTTGTTAAGAACCTTTCCCAGTCCCTGAAACTCATAAATGTCGTAATGAGGGTCCACAATCTACTTCCATTAAGAAAATCCCAGGAAGAGACGGGAATGTATGGTATACTGTGAGTTCATTTCCCGGTTCCTTTAAACTTAATTCCGGAGGGATAGGGGATTGAGGGGGGCGGGCGGTAGGCGGGCTTCGATGCGACAGTCTGAATGATGAAAAAGTTAACTTCAGTTTCATTAGTTTGCAAATTCATTCCAATCTTTTGCAAAAACTTGCATCTGTGGGAGGAAAGGGCAACTTCAGAGCGATCAAACTACTCATGTGTAACTGGTGTTGTTGTGGTGGTGGTTGTGGTGTGTGGGGGGGTTGGGGGATGCAAACATTCACTCTTTAACATGTTTAAAGTTTTCACGGCAAGGGGCAGCCTTCGATGAATAATCACAGGGTAATTAGTAATACATGTACATGAATTGGGGAGACGGAGCTATGGCGAGCAGAGTCTAAATAATGAATAGTTAACCCTGAGTTTGAGATTTTTGAATCCTTTCAGTGTATGAAAAGTCAATTAACTGGAAAAGGGGGAAAGAAGCGTAAATTGTGTGTACCAGCCATTTTTAGCATGATCCTGGAAGTCAATGAAACCTGTTCTTTAAGCCCTACTTTTATTCCAAAATCCTCAATAAGTGTGATTTTATTGTTCACATAACACTAACAAGTGTTTGTTACTCCAGTTTATTATTGGTATTATAACATGATTGTTTCTCCGTGAATGAATCTACACAAACAAAACATACGTACATGTAGGCTAAAGAGAAAGCCATACAATTTTCAAACAGTCAGTCGATGAAAATGTATTATAATATTTATTCATTCAGCATTAGTAGTATTTAATATAGTAAGTAGTACGTAGGGTCAGTAGTAGTAGTAGTAGAATAGTAATTCATCATCATATAATTAAATTGTTCATTATTATTTTTTTAATTTAGTAGTAGTAGTAGTAGTAGTAGTAGTAGTAGGTAGTAGTAGTAGTAGTAGTAGTTAGGTAGTAGTAGTAGTACTAGTAGTATCATTATTATTAATTATGATGGATCTCTAAATTGCATTGAATACAATCAAAGAGGTAATTGGCAGCCAGGCAGGCTTGTGTAATTGATTCATATTACATGTATAAGGACAATGCCTTTATTAATTGCAGATATATATTTGTAGAAGGAA
Organism: Eucidaris tribuloides; assembly: GCA_001188425.1. NCBI lineage: Eukaryota > Metazoa > Echinodermata > Echinoidea > Cidaroida > Cidaridae > Eucidaris > Eucidaris tribuloides. The sequence goes on from JZLH01S0224701.1 coordinate 15,427, forward strand.
GGAAACGAAAGGCGAACATGGGATCAACTCACTAGTTAGGCTTGTCCGGATCCTGCCATTGATGAAATAATGATGTCTAAAAACAATGACATATAACATGAATAGTGTTTTTAATGTATCTACTCTTTTCGTCTTCCCACCCTCCTCCCAATCATTCTGCTGCCCTCCCCTCCTGCTTTGAATTTCTTTATTCCCAAATGCGACCTCAAAATGCGGAATTGAAGACACCATCTATTCCCTGCCACTCCTCATTTTGGACTTTGCGCGCCGTTTGGTAATCTTTTGCTGTTGACAGTGTCTCCAGGTATTGATTAATGTAAGGAAAGAAACTTCGAAATGTGTACTACTCATTAATATATAAGGATCCAAAGAAACACGAAGGATCACCTAATATGCCAATACCTCAGTTAAGTTAGTTATTTAACGATGATATCAGTAATCTCAGATGCAAAAGGTATGATCGTTATTGGTGACATGTTCGTTGATGGGATGATCAGGCAAATGCCCCCTGCCCCCATTCTCCACTCCGCCAGCCGCCAACCCAAACCTTTTCTTTTCATCAGCATGAATGACTATTTTCCTCATCTTTCCTCATTTCTACTGAGAAAGGATTTGTGTAAATCCTCTTACGCCTCCAATATGATCAAGGTTATCAGCCACCTGAACTAGGCTTTCAATTACTCCGCCTAGCCTCATGTCGAACTTCAGCATCAATTCCCCTCTCATACTCAGATAAAAGGTTATGTAGGATCAATTTGTTGCCCCCAACATTGGGGTGGCCAGTCCCCCCTGCCTTCCGCCCGCCTCCCCTTCCCTAAATTCGACGCCCTAAACCCCTAAGAACCGAAAGCTGCTAACAACTTATAAGAGTGATGTCGTGAACTGATACAAACTCACAATTGACAGAGCAAATTTGGTCAATAAAAAATTAGGATGGAGGTTTCATTAATTGATATGGATCATGAGAGAGGCGCCGATCCTGACAACTTGACAATTATATAATATGCAATGCAAGATATACGTATTTAAAAAACCTTTTGGAAAGGCACTATAAAAACCATAAACATGGCATGAAAAAATTACCATTAAACATACAAAATGGTCCAAATTTCCTCTGTTATCGCAATGGCGCGGAGCGCGACTCAGAATTTGGAACTTAATTTTTCATTTTGCCCCTTCCATCCGAAACATGCATCGACGCCCCTGATCATGACACCCCCTCCCTCCCTTGCGGACAATCTGGAGTAATTTTTCACCTACCTCTCTCCCGTTTCACACCAACCTGACTTCAGCCAAATGAATGTTTCACCAAATCTCAAGCTCATGGTTTACTATTATTATTTAGATCTCTTGCTAAATCTCCCTCCCCATATGTATTGTTACCTCATATTAGTCGTGTAGGCCTCTTTTCACATGTAGAAACTTTTACACGATGTTGAAGGACGTGAATGGTTATGCAAACCACTTCTAACACCCCCCCCCCTTCCCACCAACTGCGGACACCCACCAGTCCATTTAGTTGATAGGCTGACAATTTTCCATTCCTTCCACTGATCAAAATTTCAACGGACTGAATATGAATTCGCAAACTACGAAACGGGAGTTAACAGATTAGAATTTAGATCTCATTGAGCCCCCTCCCCATTCCCCTACTTTATCCTCCCCCACTGCATGAGTAAAAATAATCGAGATAACTCACGCGTACCCATGACAAATTGACTGGATATATTGTCAGTGGATGTTTCTATGATATTTTAAAGACAATTTGAATCTGTTGGTCATGGAAATATACTTGCAAGAAAACTGCATGAGCATAGAAGAAAAAAGCGAAATGACATTTGCTCATTCAATTCTTGTTTTACAGTGACAACACAATAAATTGATATTTCTTTTGATCATTTTTGTCATACATGTATAACATTCATTTAACTTTAAAACATGCCAGGAAAGAAGCTTAGCCATATATGGACTTTTTAATACTAATGTCAGTACTGTGTCATGGCAACAGGTTGTATCAACCCACATCATATTTGTAGTCAAATAGAAGGAAGATTGCGGATTTCCTTCATTTGAGCCAATTTTATACTAAACGGTAATTAATCAAAAGTTATCGCGCTTTAAAAAAAAAAAGTTTAGCATTTTCATTCTCGCTGCCATGGCAAGCGGCTCTAGAGGCCACACCCACCACTTCCGAAAAAAAGTGGATTCCTGATTCTGGGATTCCAAACTAAAAGAAAAAACTATGAATAGGAAAAATCCTTAATGGGAAGGGGGGGGCGGGCTACAAAAGCTGCGCCCGATGGCCAAAGAAACTTACACACACACACAAAAACCAACATTTGACAGGATGTATTGTGAATCAGTGTCATTGGCCAGTTTCTATTGTTTTTAAGACTTAATTGATTCTGTTGTCATGGAAACCAGCATTGCAGAACACTGAGCATTGAGAAGAGCATAAAGCAAAATCACAATGAATCTTCAATATAATAATAGTTTAAACAGTGAAAACACAACCTGAATTTTAATAATTTTTAAT
>JZLH01S0224707.1:12933-30425 GCA_001188425.1 Eucidaris tribuloides
AGAGCGTCGGCGCGGCGCGGAGCGGGAGGAGATTAATCCACCTTTCTAAGATGAGAGAAGATATGGCGCGAGTGATGGTTTAAAAGTAGCGTGATCAGCAGTAGAGTTTTGTTTATAAAGGGAAGATATGGTGTGCAACTCATAAGATTAGTGTACGTTGTAGCGTGGGGGTAAAGAAAAGAAAGCTCTGGTGTACAGAGTATAGTCTGGTGTGATCAGGCAGTTTTCATGTCAGACTTTCACAAAGTAGATGGTATTTCAAGCCAGCCCATCACGGAAACGGAGGACGAAGTCATACTGAAAAATGTGTTAAAGTGAATGGTAAGCGAAGTTTAGGTTCTGGCATTTTTTTTTAATTTGAACGCTTTATGCCAAAGTCATGAACAGTTCTTGGACGTCTCGAGACTGGTCTTCGTCTCGAGGACCCGTCTGGAGACCGCGAGCATCGTGTCTTCCTCTTTGGTCTCGGTCTGGGTCTACCCGAACCTCTGGTCTTCGGTTGCGGTCTTGAGTTCGAACTCCTGGTCTCCGGGTCCGGCCGGATTTTTCGGCCGAGACAGCCGAGACCAGCATAAGTATAGATTTTACAGTAAACAATCTTTATTGTGGTACAGTTAACTAACACTCGGCCAATTTTCGGCCCATGTATATAGCGCGCGTCAACGACCTCCGCGGGTCATTCAACCATACTCAGTTTTCACATCAGAATCTTTACACACCCTAAGGCCCGGAATGGTGGGTGTCTGACGCAATATATCTGGTCGCTCCTCTTAGAATACCGAAAGACGAAGTAATGGAATGAACATTAAACATAGCAAAACAGTAACGGAAGAAAAGTAAAAAGAAAGGGGAAGCGAAGAAAAAAGAGAGAATTGAAGAATAGAGTGTCAAGACGAAAGAACAAAACAACTATAGCAAATAACGAAGAAGAAGACTGAATAACAAAAGAAAGAACGAAAGAGATCGAATCCAGAAGAAGGAAAAGAAATCTTAACCGATAAAAAGAAAAAAGACATCACGACATGAAAGAAAGAATGAAGAACAATAGAAAGAGGAAGGAAGAAAAAATGAATGGAAGAAGAGAAAGAAGAGAAAGAAAACAAGAAAAAAAAAGAGAACGGACTAATTGCAAGAAAAGAAAAGTTAAAAGACTGGGAAAGGACGTATAGACGAAAAGAAAATGATTAAAGGTAAGACATGATTGGGGTAGTCGTCCCCCAACCATCGGGCTGAAACTACTCCTATCGAATCAAGTAACTATGGACGGTTCTCTGATGAAAATCTGTAGTGCCAACACATTGACTCTTTCTAGAAAACCAACAAGATGCTCAACGTCTCGTTAGCACGGAAACTGCCTGTGTGGCCTCTCTATGGGCTTATTTCTTTATGTAGACCCCGGCCAAACAAATAAGACACTCGATGTTTATATAGCTGATTCGCCTTTAGGTAACTAAACTACAGACAAATTCTCTCCAGGTGGGAGATCATCCTGCTATGTGCATAGCTGGTGTATCATTTCAACTCCTTGTGGTTCTTGATGCATTCAACTGTTTACCAAATCATGTCCTAACCTTTCTAAGAAACTAAAGAGTAAAGAAGTGCACCAGAAAAAGCAAAAACAGAAGAAAGGAAAAGCTCAAGATGGAAAATGAAAATTGCAAATAGAAACTGACATAAACACCCCCGAAAGAAAGAGAATGAACTGAAAGGTAGACTCAAAGTAAGAAGGAGAATAAAGAGCGATTAAGCAATTTGTTTTGGGATTTTTTTTTATTTGAAGCTTTATGCCAACAAGTCATATCACCCGCAATAAAAGATTCTGATGTCTTTAGTTTTTTTTTAATGTATTTTAATGAAAAATCCCGGGGGGGGGGGGACGGCGGCGGCCCGGCACGGCGGACCCCCACCCGCCCAAGATTATTTCGACCTGATATTTTACATATACATCCAAGGTTAATAGGTGTTACAGGATGGCTTACTACCGTCATCAGAAAGAGAACTCTTGCTCTTCAAATTCAGAATCTGTGTATTGCTTGGAGAATACGTGATTTTGGGCATAAGCTTTCAATAAAAAGATCCAAACTAACTTGCTTTAAGAATGATGAGGAGAGAAAAGGAAGAAAGAAGAAAGAAGTGAAGGAAAAAAGTGAATGTAATGAAAAAAGGAAAAGAGAAAAGAAAGATAGAGATCGAAAAATAAGCAGAAGAAACAAGAAAGGATGAGAGTAAAGAAAAAGCAAGAGAGAAGAAAGATATGGCAAGGGCCAGAAAAAACCAAACCAAAGAATAAAAGGAATAGAATCAAAAGATGAAAACATAACGAAGAAAGAGAAAAGGGTAGAATGATATAAGAGACTACTGCATGAAAGAAATACAAATCGAAAGAGAAAAAACAGAAGAAGAAGAATAAAAAGGTGAAAAAAAGAGACAGATATAGAAATATATTTAGATAAATAACAAGAAAATCAGAATGAATGAAGAAAAACATTAAGCTGAAAGAAATAAGATATAAACCACCGTTTTTTCTTATCTGATACCAGTATTTCAGTAGTTCAGGCATGTGACATGGATACCAAGTAATTCTCTCAATTTTAGAATTGTTTTCAGCTCGTTTTGTGCAATTTGTCTATCATACTTGATTTTGTAGTGGTAGGCCGTGTTTTGCGTTAAACTTGGGGCGGGGGGGGGGGGGGGGGGGGCTGGAGCATTTTTACATATAATGACAATGAAAGCAATGAAATATTACTTTTTAATGTTCTTTATGTTAATTTATCACAACTTTAAGAATCCTATTACACCCACTGATCTGCAACATGTAAGCGCTAGGCAGTTAATGCCTGATTAACAAAGTTCGTTATCCTCAAGACATGAATATAATTAGGTTTAAATTGAAAGCTGGTCTTGGTCTGTCGGTCTTGGTCCGGGAAGTGTGGTCTTGGTCTCGGACTCTTTTCTTGGTCTTGATCTTGGTCTCGGGGGTTGTATGGTATTGGTCTTTGCTTGGTCTCGGATGGCCTGTCTGACTACACACTGTCATAAAGCCAAATAACCATTGCTTTAGTTTTTTTAATACTTAAGAACAATATACACACTGGTGAAGGAACCTGGTTTAAATTGTCGAACTTTGCTATCTGACATATATGCATGTTGAGATGGAGCAATAACACCCTAGAACACCAACAAAGTTGACAGTTGTATCTGTCACTGCAGGACAGGATATGTGCAGATGACAAATTGGCACATATAATTTTATACGGGGCGCAGGAAATTGCGAATGCAGGAGTCTATTGGGAAAGAGCTGGAATCGGTCTCTCAATGATGTTTCACTTGTTTTAAGCACTTAATGATTGTTACATGCAATTGTTGTTCAGGCTTTCATTTTAGCGTTCAAGACACTGAGTAGCATGGGGAATGCATAGCTAGCGTTTCTTATTTTTTAAACTGGAAATTGTTATACAATGCTTAGAACTAGACAATTGGTGCACCAGCCGAGTTGGTAATGCTCTGCAGCCCCGTGAATTCGAAATGAAATGTTGGGGCATATGGACCTTTGACGTGTCAACCTCTGAACCTATCAATGCACATATATCAACTTCACCAAGTTACATCAATAAACGATCAAGGTTCAAGTTTATCATGGTAAAGCATTAAGTATGGGCGGCTCGTGTACCTTTGACTTTGGACTTTCAACCCCAAAATATGAAGTTCATTGGTGCGTTCATAAACTGTACTACCCAAGTTACGATCAATACTCGAGTAATAAGCCCCCCAAATTTTTTCCCTCATTTTAACATGGTAAACGACCCAAGTATGAGCTTGTGAACTTGTGACTTTTCCCCCAAAATCTAATCAGTTTATTTTGTAATCATAATACATACTTCACCCATTATATCAATATAGCGATAAGCATCTCATCTTTTCATTGGAAATAGACAACAGAATGAAGCCTTGTGAACTTTGACCTGGACACAAAATTAACCAGTTTAAATTGTTGCGATCTAATAGCATACTTCATCATCAATTACATCAAAATCGCGATCAGGGGCGTTCTCACGTTATGTCGGTAAGGGAGCCCAAATCGACATATTTTAGGCCCAGTGACCCTTTTGACCTTTCAGCTCCAATATTAATTGTTCATTGTTGCCCCATGAAGTACATATTTTGGTCATTGTTACATTACATCACAATCTGACCCAGCGGCTTAAGTTATCGCGTGAGAGCCCAAATCAGACCGCGTTTTTAGTGACATGTGACCTTGACACTTTCAACAGCAAAATCTAAATCATCATTGTTGCTATTATAATAACTACTTTCCCCACTACATAAAATCGATCACGATAACGAGCCCAATCAGATATATTTTTAGGCCCGGATCATTTGACCTTTCAGCTCCAAATCTAATCAGGTTCATTGTTCGCCCATAAGTACATATTGTTCTAAGTTAATTAAATCTGATCAGTCGGTTCTTAGCTGCGGTAGAAGCGAGAACCGTAACGGATGGACGGATGGGGCGACCGGGGCCAAGACGGACATCACGAACCCGAAAACATAATGCTGCCGAATCGTTGGCGAGGATAAAAACTCGGGGGGGGGGGGGACCCCTGAAGATTTGACTTTTATTTTAGTTACATTATATGGCACCATGCCAGCGCCACATAATATGGTGATAAAGTTATCTGATATAGGGAAGCTCATAATGATAGAGTTGATCTTTCTGATAAGGATAATCAGATAACTGACAATTATAACGCTTGGATGCTATAAATGTATAAATATAGTTGAAAATCTCAGGGTCGAACCCCTCCCCCCCCCCCGCCCGGATTTTCATTAATTAATGATAAAAAGACGTTCAGAATCTGTTATTGTGGCTGATATGAACCTTTGGATAAAGCTTTCAATAATAAAAATACCAACTAAACTTGGCTGTGTAGAGATTTTTTTTTTCTTATCAGGGAGCTAATGTCAATGTAATTTTCTATGGCAAAAAGGGGGGGGGGGGGAAAGAACTTTTCTATTTTTTCATAATTCGTGTAGATAAAATGGAAGTTGTCGGAGCATGATTTTCTGGCATAGGATTGAATTTCAGTTTTTCACCATAAACTGTACTGGCCTTAATTGTCAAAACTATGATGGATTTTGAGTTATTGAACATCACTGTTTCTTGTACTGTGGAATAGAAAATATCAATTACCGTTTCGGAAGTAAGACTTCGATCCATTTTTTTATTTGAGTTTCATTTTGTAATATACATGGACAAATGCAGCAGATAAGTTTTAATATCAGGACAAGATGTGCAAAGTAGTAAGTCTGCGGCGTAATAGGGGGGCACGGGGGCACGATGCCCCCAATCGGCCGCAAAAAAAGAAAAAAAACGAAGGAAAAAGAAAGGAAGGAAAAGAAAAAGAAAACTGTAGACGAACCGGCTAAGCAAAATTGTGCTTATAGTGACCCTTTGAAATAGAAAATTCAGCTGTAAGTATACGTCATTTTTTTACTTTATCTTACAAGTAAGATCTTGTTCAGATAATTTGTTGATGTTTGTCGGTTATTGGTTCTGGTCATTACTCGCATAAACCGCTGGATGTAAACGCAAGTCGACGGAGCAAATTGTGATATTAATTTTGAAAGTAAATACGTTTATTTAACTGTTTTAAATGTATTATAGGTTTGCATCACAGGGATATTAGGGTCGGCGTTCCCGACCAATTATTAACCTAAAAGCCAAGGGGGGGGGCACAATGTGCACCCTACACACTTTTCCTTCGCCACTTCAATTTTTGACGATTTGCATCAAACATGTTGACTTGTCCTAGAATTTTATGCAGAACATTTGTGGTGTATATACGGGTACCCATGGATATGCGGTTGGCATGGCAACCACTTTTGAAGGTATGTGTGTCAGTTTTTTGATGTTCATTGTTTTTTGCACTAACAAAAGAGGTTACTGTCACTGTTTTCAATTTTTTGGGCTCATGTATATCATGAAATTATGTTTCGATCTATTATGAACATATTAATAAATTTTTTTTGTTTTTCTTGTTTTGCGCTAGAAACAATAAGAACATAAAAAACTTTGAAAATCAATGGTCTATATTTTCCTGTTTTTATTATATATTTTCAAGATTTGATGTCTAAAGAGTGTAATTCCATCAAAGAGGTGTACCAGAATGAACAGAAAAAAAATTTAACACATGTTATTTAAACTTTTGGCAACCAACAGTGACAGTAATAGTGCGTATACACTACGGTTAGCACTGCATGTATGGTAACACAAAATATGAACCGCCAAACAGGCACAGTTTTACTCAAAACTAATTATTTTTCACCTAAGATTATATTAATTGTTATATTAATTGACAAATTAATCATTGTAAATGCATTCATGTGATATTTAAAGACGAAAACATTAGAAATAATGCCAGACACAATCCTTTTTTCTATGTATTTAATTTATACTTATGGTAATAGGCCCCATTGTGTGTGATTGGCAGAAATTTTGATGATTGCTTTTGTAGAGTTTTCAATTGTTTCTATATGTCCAAATTTGAGAGCTGATTGGTCAGACAATGAAAGATTTTAGAGAGAGGGGGGGGGGGCACAATGTCCCCCTTGGGCAGGAGAAAAAATAGCTTGGGCTCTTTAGGGTTACGTGTTGACTGAGAATACCCCACCCCCTCCGTGGATTCATTTCCCCCTCTCAACAATATGTCGCTCGTTAAAATTGTTCTTTATTTACCGAGGCTTAGCGTGGAGGGGGTGCGTTCAAAATAACATATCCTATTCTCTAATTCATAATAGATTTGATTATTTGAATGAAGAGCCTCAATTTCCCGACACAGTGATGAGCAGGGGTAAGATATATCTATAAAAGCACAGAGACCGATGAGCAGGGGCTCCGCTGACTCCGACGTATTACCGGCATGTTTGAAAATCATCTGCCACAGTTTCATCATACATAAGTTTATATCGGTGGAAGTGCAAACAGTGGAGGTGCAAAACGTTAGTGGGGGGGGGGGGTGTTTTGTTTATTTAATTGGTTGTGATGGTAGCCGTTCCATTTTAAAACAAAGTGTTATCACAGGTCAAATAAAGCTTATAAAAGATCGCGACTCATTGCTCGAGCTCAGCTTCAGGAGGGCTCTCACCTGACGCCGATCAATCAAAAGTTTGAAAAATGACTGCTTATCGTCATTTGGACTACACAAATATACCTTCGAATGAAGTTACAAGATTTTAAAAATGCAGTGGTTTATAAAACATGGCTTGTTATTGTGACTGTCCATTTCGAAAGAAAACAGTGTTAGCAGAGAGCAGAAATATCCTTATGGAAATGCTACGAGAAGTGAGCGTCAGGGGGCGGAATCCCTGACTCACGCTTATGACGGGGACCCTAATGAGTCGATATAAGGTGGGCCCCTGAAACCATCCATTAGGATGTCGGCCCTTTCTCATCATACCTGTAGGTCATGTTTTCTTGACTGTATACGCACCTCCTTGAAATATTCATGGCTTAGGCGCTGCAAAGCATTTTCTTCTTGGAAATTTCAAAGTTCCCAAGCTCGGTCGCTAGGAGCTCGCTCGCGGATTGCCTTTTCACCATTAAATGACTACTTTCTAACAACTATTTCCTATAATAAAATGAACTGCTTGTAGCCCGGAGCTCAGGGAGCGGGCACCGTTTATCCACCCGGACGTGGAACTACTGGCGATTCATAGGTGGTCATGTCTCCCTTTCATAAGTCTTTTCTTTTTTTTTTTTTTACTATACGCACTCTCCTTTGAAATATCCTGGCTAGGGGCTGCAAAACCATTTTTGTTTAGAATTTCAATAGTTCAACCCTCGCGTCGTACGCTGCTCGGGAATTCCTTTTCACCACAATACATTATTATCAGAAAATAAGCTTTAAGATTAAGCGGAGAAAATAAGCCTTTACATTAAAACGGCGATATTTTATTACAAAAATTATAACACATTTTAACACAAAAATAGCAAAACATAACCTTGACAAGAGTACCCGTATCCCCGCCCCTAGCGCTCGCAGCGCTTAAAATCCACCATCTGAAAATGCAATTTCGGCTGAGTGGCTGGGTGCCCCCCCAATGAGCTGACCCACGGTACGCCACTGGTAGTCTGACTGTCAGACGCATTGAGTAGACCAACAAAATAAATTTTTCTACTCTACTAGCCGGCCGCTTCGCGGCCGGCCTCTGCTTCGCAGAGGCAGAGTCTGAAATTCAGACTAGCAAAGTAGTGATTTCACATTTGATGAAACCTATGTATCGTATGCACTATATGTACACTGAAACGGACACACGCAGGTATTCTTACTGCAAAAACAATGAAAAACAAAAGCCATACAAACAGCCCTACGTCGCCATACAAATGGCTGCCCTCAAATGCCTCACAAAAGAACTATCACATTGTTCTAAAATGTATGGTATCACATAGTCTAACTCATAGACTGCTCTTTGATTTACCCCAATCCTGAGCAAAGCGAGCTGCGAGCATAGCAAGTCTAGTATAAGTGTCCAGACTAATACCATTGCAAGTTCCTGAACTGCCTTAGGATTAGGGCAAAAATAAACTAGGAAAATCACTGAAGGTGATTAATACCCCGTCCCATCACATTCCTGACTCATTGCCATAATATGCTGTTACCATGGCAACACAGTTTCCGACATATGTAAAAAGTATGCTTCGCACATCTTCAATTCAAGATCAATGTGTGACCCAAATTTCATGACTGGTCAAAAACAGAGGAAGCAGTTTGATCCGCAAGATTTTTACCCAATTTATAACTATAAATATGCTGCTACCATGGCAACGCAGTTTCCGACGCATTCATAAAATTTGTCTTGCACATCTTCACCTTAAGACCAATGTGTATGAAAAATCTTATGAGCATTGGTCAAAAACTGACGAAGTAGTTCGATCCGCAAGATTTTTACCTGATTTTTGGGCCATAAATATGCTGTTACCATGGCAACGCAGTTCTCAACACATGCAAAAAGTCTGTCTCGTACATCTTCACTTGAAGACCAAATGTAGCGACCCAATTTTCATGAGGATTGGTCAAAAACTGAGGAAGTAGTTTGATCCGCAAGATTTTTACCTGATTTATTACCATAAATATGCCGTTACCATGGCAACGCAGTTTCCGACACCTGCCAAAATGTGTCTTACACATCTTTACCTAAAGACCAATGTGTGACCCAATTTTTGTGAGGATTGGTCAAAAACTGAGGAAGAAGTTTGATCCGCAAGATTTTTACCTGATTTTGCTATAATTTGCCGTTACCATGGCCAACGCAGTTTCTGACACAATGCGAAAAATGTCTTGCACATCTTTACCTCAACACCAATGTGTGACCCAATTTTCGTGAGGATTGGTTGAAAACTGAAAAAGTAGTTCGATCCGCAAGATTTGCAACGGACCGACCGACCGCCCGACTGCCCGCCCGACCGACCGTACGCTGATTCCTATATACCCCATTCAAACTTCGTTTGGCGGGGGTATAAAAACAAAAAAGAAAAAGAGAACAATATTTAGACTAGGAATCATGGGGTCATCTAAGATTCATTGGTTGTCCAGCAGATGGTCCCTAGCATATGTTCCCGGCAGAAGGGTCTTGACAGTTAATCTCTACCTTGAGAAACATTGTCGCATTTGATATTGCACTTCATAGACTGACAGAAGGATCTAAATATATCCCACTACTTTGATTTCATGTGAAAAGAGGCAATCATTTTCAAGTTACAGACAATCAAGTGTGGAGGCCCAATTCTGCCGAGAACACATGCTAGGGCCCTTCTGTCAGACAACCCACGATATTTATTTACTGATCCTTCATTGTATTTGTTAGTGTAGAGGAATTCAATATACATGTACGTTTTCCTGCTCATTTTCAAACTGTTTTCATCCAATAATAAAAATTTTACGGTCAGACTTGTTTTGAGATGCCAAGGTGATGTGAATGCTATTTCCAATTTTGTCTTTTGCCAATAAATTTGACAACTTTTCTGATCTGATAAGAACTATTGCCGTGCAGTTTCATCACTTATAACCACTGAACCAACTGGCCTGGTAAGTCGGTTTACAAAATAAATAGTTCCTAAAATAGAAATTGTTTTGCCACTAAAAAAAGAGAGAGAGAGAAAAAGGAAAGATAAATAAAAATCACAGGTTATTGTATCTCCACTCTGCACAACACAAATCTAGAAGCTAAATCCGCCATTGACAGTTTTATCAAATCGCAGTGTCCTGTTCAGTGTTCACAAATAGAACATAAATAAACTGACAAAACATTAAAAAATACTCATATTGGACAACTGTAATTAGAGCATGGAAACATAAATCTTTCCTGTTTAATCATTGTCATCAATAGTAAACACTGGAGGTATATGTAGCCACTTCAAAATGTAATTTCACATTCCCAAATGCACTTCAAAATAAAACATCCACTTGTATTGACAATAAGCTTTAAGCATATATCCACTATCTACCCAGTGCCAATGATATTAATTTGATATGTGAAGATTATTGATGACATAAATGCTCAATTGAAACTTTGAAAGGTGAATAATGACCCATTTAGAATTTTGAGATACCCCCGCCCACCCCCACTCCCCAAAAAAGACGAAGAAAATAAGAGAAATGCAACATTGCAGCAATCCTGTACATCTGGTTACTAAAACTGTATACCTTTACAAATTACTACTATTACTACAGAGGCGGTCCACAGAAGCGGCGCAGGGAAGCTAATGTGGATAAAAAATTATTGCGCTACACATAACGTCCCCATCACATATGTTAAACCGCGAAATTGATAGATTACTGAAGTCATAAATGCGCATCACTTCCAACAACGATACCCTACCAAAAGTAAGCCACGAACAGGACCTTCCCAAAAACATGCTACCGCGCCATACACAAACTCATTTGCATACGTAATTAGGTCGATACGCGCCCATCACCAGAAACGCCCCATGAACCTTTGGAAAACATGGCTTGACAAATTGTGCTCGTTTTTCAAAAATATACATCACGGTCTTGTTTGTAGTGCACAAATCAATAAAACATTCTTTTGTGTATCGGATGTCACAGCTAATTGTGATTAATTATGAAATTATCTTTACTAAGTGAAAATGAAGCCTGTCTAGTAATAAGGAGGTCAAGGGTTCAATCCCCACCAGAGTCTGCCAATGATAATTTTTTTCACAGCGGCTAAAAATACACTTGCAATGTAGTTTAGAGTTTATCCAGCATCGAGAAGCAAAAATATTAATTATTAATCTTGGACGACATGCAAAAATAATTTATTCACAGTTTTTAGCTTATTTAGATAATGGAGACAATTACTAACAGTGTACATGTAAGTGGTACATGAATACAATCATCAATCATAATGTATGCAAATTTTATGCAAACCTTTCTGACAAGGGTTGCTCTTGACATCCTGATAGCTAGTATTATTATTTGTATTGAAAACAAACTATTCACATTCATGACAATATAACAGACATTAGAAATAATATACAACATCCTCATAAAAGAAAAAAACAAAACATTAAAGATTTCAGCAAAACCGTGTGAATAGTAAAAACATAGAACTCTCCTGAAGTACATGTATGTTTGTATAACCGTGGCACAAGAGTTTATTCAAAAAAATATTTATAATCAAAAGGAACAATTTCCTCCAGTCATTCAGAATTTTTAAAAGAAAGAATTACCTGGCGGGAAGTCAAGTCACAAAAACCATGGATCGGATTCAAAGTGGAATCGGAAATTGAGGGTGGGAAGTGGATCCCGCAACTCGATGGACCTGGTTAATTCGTAGGCGAGTACTTAACGTATCCGGGTCGGAGGGGTTTCCCCTACAATCAAGTGCAAAGATGTGGGAAATTTAATGCTTTTCACACCTTATAACAAGAGCCCCAGGGGGCACGACGCTCACCTGAGGTCTCCCAAACTCTCTGTGGAGCCCGCAGAGAAAACATTATACATAGTTTTGGAACTGATAAGTCTGATATGTAGTCACTACAGGAGCTACATGAACCAGGTGAAAAAAGTTTACATCTCCTTGCCATATTTTGTAAAGTTAAGTTAAATATTAAATAAAACAAATGACCTCATTTGCCCTTTGACATACACATGTGACCTTTGACCCCCAAATAACATTGAGGTGCCTATTATGCAACTACCACCAAAGTTTGGTAACAAATGGGCTTGTGGTTAGAAAGTTACCTAGTTTGGGCCCTTATGGGCCCTGCCCCGGGCCCCCAGGGGGCCACATGTGCCGTTTCAAGAACCCTCTATCCACTCCCCTTACATGTAAGGATCAGTCCTACCAAGTTTAATCTAATTTGATTAATGTCCTTTACAGAAAATAAATAAATCGCCACCCCCTAAGGATCATTCCTGCCAAGTTTGGGTGAAATCCAATCATGCATTTTAAAGAAGATGACAATACAGTGGTTGTATGTAAAAGTTTACACATGTTGCACACCGCACGACGAACGATGGACAAAAAAATGATCGAACTGCTCACTTAGCCTTCCGCTCAGGTGAGCTAAAAATGGCGGGTTGATGTTTTAATCTGTTTTAATCTAGATAGGTTCGTTGATTGTGAGAGTTTGTGAAATTGAAAAAAAAAATCACTTATGGACATCAATTTATCATAAGTGTTTCCTCTAAAAATTTAAATTCCATCTTAATAATCTAAAGCCCATTTTTAAAGACACATCTATTTCAAGCCTTAGAGACATTTTTTTCCAGTGCTTTGTTTCAGCTACGAGGTATTTATCTATACATCTCTACAATGCTTTCCTTCATTGTTCTTATTTCCTTATCGAAAACACCTTTTTTTATGGAGAACCATTTCCATTAAACTGTAATTATTATAAAATCATAAAATCTAGAAATATCTTCACAATATTTCAACATCAAACAGTAATTTTAATAATCTTAGACCGTTTAATGCCGAAACCATTTTCTTACACTCGTGCAAATACAGCAAAAAAACGTATAAGCCCTGCTTTAAGCTTGACACGCACCAAATATTGCACAGACTTGAATAAAAACTACACCGATTAATCTATTCAATTAGTTTGTTTATTTACAGTGCTTGAAAATTTGGCTATTAATATCGCTAAATGGTAAACTTTTCAATTGGCAGTGTTATATTCAGAGTGGATATTGGTTGACAAAGCGAGAGTAGTTTATTGTCTGGGTGGCGATAGCGAGCAGTCTCAAGTGTAAATGCATTTTGAATGGGAAAACTACCCATTATATGGCCAAAAGAATCAGAAGGATTAGGAATTTTTTGTCTGTGTTCGTGTAGAAAAAAAACAAACAAACACATGGTGATAAATAACTGACAGCATGTTTTATAGCTTAATTTAGGTGCAATAGGTACTCGTGTAATCCTTTATGAGTAGAGCAACTGGACATTCGATGAATTGTGGATAAGTTGCATATCATTTGATAACACTATAACAACATTTGACTTATAATGATCAGAGAAAGTTAAATTATGACTTAGTACTACACATGACATACGTTCGGGGTAATTCTGGTGAACAAAAATCTCTACCTTTATTTTTATTTTTAACTAGTTTTGACTTTTTGTCATTGTTTGCTTGAAAAGCGGTGGGGGGGGTGTGCCCGGCCAGTAGAGCTACTGGCCGTGGGTCGCCGCTGCCGAGCCCGGCCGTGCGGGGTTCTGATCGGGTCCCTTGCCATTTCCCCAAGCTATGCCTAGATATCACTTTAATGAACACAAATTCACAGTGTATACCACACCCACACTTATTGATATATTATTATAAACATTTCTACTTCCAGAGGGGATATGTTCATCTTCTAGAATTCTGTTTTCTTGTGTATAGACCTCCCAAGTTATGTGTAGAGGTAAAATGGCTGTTCTGCTTGAACACAATGAAATACCCCCCCCCAAAAAAAAAACAACAACTACAACAACAAATTTGTGAAGTTTATGATTGCTATATTACTTCCACCTGGACAACTACCTCCTCCTGTAGTAGTCTTTTTTTTTGGGTGGGGGGGGGGGCGTAGGGGGATTGTCTGGGGAGTTGTCCTTGAACCATTGCCTACATCTTTTAGAGAGGCACGGTTAAATAAAATGTACTTGGTTATATCTCAATCTCTCAAAGCACACCACTTGATAACATGCTACTCAAAAACACAATGCACTTGCATCAAACATTTTGACAGCACCACATTTGTACTTTGAACTTGAATGTTCAAGTAGGTATTTTCCCCTAAGACAAGTGTATAAACACTTAACCTACAGGTACATGTACATGTACTAACTAGATTGGATCTATGCCATTGTAATCTTCATAATCTAGTGTTACAGAAATTGTTGCTTGTCCGGCAGAAGGGCTGTAGCATATGTTACTGACAGAAAGGCCTTAACAGTAAATTTTCTCTAATTTGAGAAATATTACCTTATTTGCTATTTGCACTCAACAGGCTGACAGAAGGGTCTAAAAATATCACACTTCTTTGATTTCATGTGAAAAGAGCCAAAGGTTTTCAAGTTAGAGACAATTTGGTCCTTCTGCTGGGTTATATGATAGGGCCCTTCTGCCGGACCACTGACAAAGTATTATTATTATTGGAATTAGAATTATTAGAATTAGAATTAGTAGTAGTACTAGTAGTAGTAGCAGTAGTAGTAGTAGTAGTAGTGGTGGTAGTAGTGACAATCTAGAGGTATGGAGTTCGATTCCGCCCAGCATTAATGTCCTTCAGCAAGACATTTTTAATCTGCTTTGCTGCTCTCCACCCAGGAGTATAAATGGGTACCTGAGAGGACTGAGAAAGCCAGTTGT
Source organism: Eucidaris tribuloides (assembly GCA_001188425.1). Taxonomy (NCBI): domain Eukaryota; kingdom Metazoa; phylum Echinodermata; class Echinoidea; order Cidaroida; family Cidaridae; genus Eucidaris; species Eucidaris tribuloides. The sequence goes on from JZLH01S0224707.1 coordinate 27,791, forward strand.
GAATGAATATTCCCCAGGGAGTGGAGATGGCGCACAATAATGTGCAAGCTTGATATGGGTCCAACGATCAGGGGGTAATGTGTGTCGTCGTGTGAGCACGGTTCTACAGTGGTACACGACGATAAACCCTCACCTTTACCTTTTAGTGGTAGTAGTAGTGGTAGTAGTAGTAGTAGTAGTAGTACTAGTAGTAGTAGTAGTACTAGTAGTAGTACTAGTAGTAGTAGTAGTAGTAGTAGTAGTAGTAGTAGTAGTGGTAGTAGTAGTAGTAGTAGTAGAAGTAGTAGTAGTGGTGGTGGTAGTGGTGGTGGTAGTAGTAGCAGTAGTACTAGTAGTAGTAGTAGTAGTAGTAGTAGTAGTAGTACATGTAGTAGTAGTAGGAGAAGAAGAAGGAGAAGAAGAAGAAGAAGAAGAAGAAGAAGAAGAAGAAGAAGAAGAAGAAGAAGAAGAAGAAGTAGTAGTAGTAGTAGTAGTAGTAGTAATAGCAGTATTAATTAACCCAACATAACATTATTGGAGTAGTTGTAGTAGAGTTAGTAATACATGTAGAAGCAGAAGTTGTAGTTGTAGAAGAAGCAGTAGAACAGAAGTAGTAGTACTGTAGCAGCAGCAGCAGCAGTAGTAGTAGTAGTAGTAGTAGTAGTAGTAGTAGTAGTAGTAGTAGTAGTAGTAGTGGTAGTAGTAGTAGTAGTAGTAGTAGTAGTAGTAGTAGTACTGTAGTAGTGGTAGCTGTAGCATTGGAAATAGCAGCAGCAGTAGAAAGCAGTATTTATATTAGAAGTGGTAGTAATTGTATTAGTAGCAGTAGCTTTTCATCCATTTCTCAAACTCAGTAGCATTACACATGTGATTTGGGGGCATTAACAGATGATAGAGGTCTATAGTTCTAAAAGAACACAATATCAAAAGAAATCTTAATTTGTTTCAAATCTTTATACTATCTTTAAGTTAAAGTGATAGGCTAACATTGTGGAACTTCAATTTAAAAAAAAATTGTCAAACTTTGATATCTGAGCTACATAGTAGTGTTCAAATGGACAAATAAACACACTAGAATACAAAAGTTTGGAAAGTTACACTGCCAATGGCAAGTTATACATGAATAAACAATAAAACTCGGGGCACGTTTTATTAACCTACGTAGGTGTTGACACAGTAAGTCTATGGGAAGAAATGGGCAAGTGAATCTGGTCAACTTACGATTTTCACTTTTTAGAAGCACTAAATCATCATTTTGAAATACAATTTTTTCAGGGCTTCATTTTTAGGCCTCATCAAAGACACTGCTGGTAGCATGGGGAATCATGTGGCTCAGATTTTTTTTACTGTGGTAATGTTAGCCAATACCTTTAAGTTAACCTAATAATGATTTGACCAGTGTCATGCGATAGTACCCCTGACTTTTTCAGCAGTTTTTTTTTTTTTTAACTGGAAGCTTTTTAGAGCATGTGATTGTCACGGAAATACCGGTCAATCTAGAAAAATTGATGGACTGGACGAAAATTTCATTTTCTAATGAAACTTTACGTTGCTTTCAACTTGAACCTGGTGACCATATGAAGAGATTGTCATGCGATAGTACCTTCACATCTCAACAATGATTGAAAGCTTTAGGAATCCGCTGAAAAAAAAATGGTGTCTAATTTCAACCTCACCAACTCTTAAAATATACTACAGCAAACCACAATTTGAAATTGTCTACTTTGTACAAATTTGATATCGTCTACTTTGTAAAGTAAGAGAGGTAATAAAATATCTAATTGCACTTCATTTTATTTTGACAATGTGGTTGATGAAGGGGGAAAAAATGATATAAATACTTGAGTCTTTACAACTGTAGCGCAGGTTACATGAGATTCTCAGAGAAGTATATGGTAAATGTGCTTAAAGATTGATTTACATGACTACTGCTCATAAAAAATGTTTGTACAATTCAATTACAACTTTTCAAGCAAATAATGGCCTACCAAAATTGTTGGACTGATGAATAAAGACTTTAATACCGATGTCTTCTGTAAAAATTTAACATACTTATTGAAATTAACTGCATTAACCAAATTGTGCATAAAAACTTTATTCTTATCAAAATGTTATATTTTCCTACGGATCTGGATTATAGACTTGAAGGGCAGAGATATGACTGGAAGAAACCAAAATGCCTCTGAACCAAACTGGTTGAAAGATATATCAATGGATACACCAGCTAGAGTGTATCTCCTGGCTGGAAGGATTTATCTTCAATTTGTTTACTTGAGCCAAATCAGGCTTAGCATTTTGTTTCTCTCAAGCCCCGATAAAAATACATCTCATGGAACCCTACACAACAGATTTGTCTGTCTGTCACAAGACATACAGATGGAAGTTTTTTTTTAGAAGGAGTCAACTTTTGACTACCAAATTTTCACAGTAGTATCCTTGCACAGTAGTTTCACCCAAGTTGAGGACTACCCCCAATCATGTCATTTACCTTTAACATTCAATTCAAGTCACTTTCAATATAACAAACAGTACAAAAATGTCATTACATTATATCAACAAATAATTGGGGGGAAAACAGTCTGGACTTGTGAAAGCAATAAAACATAGTGGAAATGACCTCAAAATTTAATCAAACTGGATTGTGTGATGATATTTT
>JZLH01S0224718.1:35047-45604 GCA_001188425.1 Eucidaris tribuloides
AGTGCATTCATTGCCTAAAATTAGCACTACATGTATGTAGGCCTAAATCCTAAACACACTGGTGTATAGAAAAGAAAAATGCCATTTAAGAACCTTTACAAGGTTTTGGAGCTAGAAACTCAGTATTTTTGTGAGCCTTATATCCAGACTAAACTGTCGTTAATGTTTTGTGCATTTTTCAAATTCTTGAAGATTATTGATCTTTGGATTTCACAGATATGTCCTTCACAAGAAACGTAAGCGCAAAAGTAATGTCACGTTGTTGTTCGGGGAGGGGGGGAGGTAGGGGGAGGTTGAGGTTGCATAAGCATCCTGTAAATTTAACATGTTGAAATAATTTCATTGATGTTTATGATTCTATCAAATGGCCTATACATATTCAGAAATAGCCAAGTTTTATCTTTTTTCCAAATTCAAATTATTTGTTTATTTGGTACATGTAAGTACTGAAGTAAAACCAACACAAACTTAAACAGGAGATACACCCACATTTTAAACTGTACTGTACACAAATTGAAATTGTAGTTCCCAGGATAGACCCATTTTAGAACCAGTGTAAATAAATTGAAATATACCAGCAGTCCTGTGCAGCAAAAAAAAAAAAATAACACAAACTTGTGCAGGAGTGATCCATTATTCAATGTTAGTACATGTATGTAGGCCTACATGTTTCATACAAGTTTGGAAAACTTCAAACAGTCCCTTTAATCCACAAATGCTGCACTAACCTTCAAACAACATACATGTACCACTCTGTTTTACAGTCAGTATTTGTAAACATGTACCAGTAACTGTTCAAACATGTTCCCAGTAGAATCCTTTTGTCTACTCATGCACAATGCATTTAACAACAGGATTGACATACACTGTACATGTATCCAAAATAACTGATTTCTAATTAAAACTAGACCAGTTCGACTGCATGCAGTCGATGGGTATGCCTCTGCAGTCCACACTCCCATCCCATTGATGTAATTTGAAAAGCTTCAAGTTACCATGGTAGCAAGACCAATGAGATGAATAAGCCCATGTGACCTTTGACCAAGTTAAAGTAAAATCCAATAAGCAGTTCTTAAATTATCGCGACAATGAGCTCAATCCGGACATGAGGCCTTGTGACCTTTGACCTCTGACCTTTCGACTCCAAAATCGAATCAGTAAATTGGTGCCTTATATTACATACTTCTCCCAAGTTACATCAAAATTGGACCAGTCATACTCAAGTTATCACAGTAATGAGCCCAAATCAGACATATACATGTAAGGCCCGGTAACCTTTGACCTTTCAACTCCAAAATCTAATCAGCAAATTGGTGCCTTATATTAGATACTTTTCCCAAGTTACATCAAAATTGGACCAGTCATACTCAAGTTATCACAGTAATGAGCCCAAATCAGACATATTTAAGGCACGGTGACCTTCGACCTTTGACCTTTCAACTCCAAAATCTTATCAGTTCATTGATGCCTCACAATACATACTTCACTCAAGTAACATGAAAATCCGACTGGCTGTTCTCAATATATCTCAGTAACGAGCCCAAATCAGATATATTTTAGGCCCGGTGACCTTTGACCTTTGAGCTCCAAAATCTAATCAGTTCATTAATGCCTCATAATCCATACTTCATCCAAGTTACAAGAAAATCCGACTAGCCGTTCCCAAGATATCGCAGTAACGAGCCCAAATCAGACATATTTTAGGCCCGGTGACCTTTGACCTTCGACCTTTAAGCTCCAAAATCTATTCAGTTCATTGTTGCCTCATAATACATACTTCACCCAAGTTACAAGAAAATCTGACTAGCTGTTCTCAAGTTATCACGGTAACGAGTCCAAATTACATTTTAGGCCCGGTGACCTTTGACCTTTGACCTTTCAGCTCCAAAATCTACTCAGTTTATTGGTGCCTCATAGTACATACTTGGTCCTAGTTACATCAAAATCCGATTGGGGTACTTAAGTTATCGCGGTTACTAACGAGAACCGGTAACGGACGGACGAAAGGACACACGGACAGACAACCCTACTTAGGGACAGTGATTTTCCGTTTCAAGAAAAGGCCTTTTCCGTTTCCAAAAATCTGGAATTCCGTTTCAACTTGTCTGAAAAATGGAAATTCCGTTTTACCATAGACTTTGTACACATGAAAAAAAATGACAATTCCGTTTACATAAAAATTGAAACAAATATTTCTCACTGTTTCTGTGTTTTTGTGTTAATTGTTTATAATTTTTGTTCTGAGTTTTGTGTTTTTTTCCTTTCAAAAAGTAAAAATTTGGAGAAAAAAGAGGTTTCGGTGATTTTCCGTTTGAAAACTCATTTTCCGTTTCAAGTTGTGAATTCCGGAAATTCCGTCCATTTTCCGTTATCGCGGAAAATCACTGTCCCTACACTGTCAGAAATTGCTGTGACTGTCAAATCTGTTATGTTGCTGTCTATGGGTTCAATTTCATTTGGCGTGTTTCTACAGAAAAATAGTGGAAAAGGGTTTATCTTTTCCGGAATCGAAAAACCCTATCGCCGTTAAACCAACCTGTTTCTACAGAGCGAATATTCCGATTACGGTAGCTCCCATTCCGTGTTGCAAATACTGTGTCAATCGGAAGTCAGGAAATTCAACCTACGACCTCGCAATGCATTATATGAACTGGTCCAATGGCGCCTCGTAAAGGAAAATTCACTGCAGCACTTGGCTGTGTTTATTTTAATGTTTTTAAACTCAAGTGTTCAATTTTTGGGCAGCAATAGCAACGACACGGCGCAGAAAGCACGAAGGAGTCACATTTCTGGGTTCATCCGAAATATGCAGTCACAGGCACGTATTTTCACACGCACCGATGACCCCTACTTCTGCCAGACACGATACAGTTTGTCGCTGTGCGTTTCCACAGAAAAGTTAAACGGATTAACACAGCAATAACCACTTCTGGAAGGTAATACCATTTAACAGTTTTCTGTAGAAACATGTTGTTTCAGGTCATACTTTACTCCAAATACTGGTAAATGAATACCCTTTCTCCCGCGGGGATCAGTCAAACATAATGCTGTACACATGCATGACCAAATTATTTCTAGACACCCCCTAAACAAGTTGTTCTCTGTGTGCAAAATAACCCCCTAAACAAGTTTTTCGCGTGCTTCATTTACGCATTTTGACCCCTATAAACACGATCTGTTTTCCTGCGGGTGTTTCCCAGGGTTGTACACATTGCTTTCGTAGCCGGGGATCACATGTTTTAGAAACGAGGAGGAAAAAGCTTGGGAATATACATACCCTAAATACGTTTGACCAGTCTTTTAAAAAAAAGCTTGGGGAAAAATATACCCTAAATACGTTTGACCAGTCTTTCAAAACCACCCTTTTTGTTGAAAATCGGTGTGTTTGATACCCTTAACGCGTGCACGCGCGGCCCCCGTCTAAAACTGAAAAAAAAAACACCCCTTTAAACGCGTTTTTGTGGTCATGCATGTGTACAGCATTATGTTTGTCTGCCCCCCCCCCCAACCCCCCCCCCCCTTTCTCCTATAAACAAATTACAGACAAATCCTTCCAGTCTGGATTGACATGTTTAGCCAGTGTACATTTCAAGTCATTTTATTCTTTAAGCAATTGTGACTTCTCACAATCATGTCACTCCCTTGAAAGTAGAAAGGCTGATCACAATATGAATACATAGGCCTATGTATCTTCCTTGATGAAACAGTCTCAACCCACTTGTTGAAAGTGAAACCCAATCCAGATTTTTCCAAAATGACCCCATGACCTCGGAATCAAATACCTGACCCAGAACTACACTCAGATGGAATCAGCTGACAGGACAGTGGGGTTAGGAGGAGGAGGAGGAAGAGGAGGATGGGGTGAGGAGGAAGAGGAGGATGGGGTGGTAGTGGTGGTGGTGGTGGTGGTTGTGGTGGAGGAGGAGTACATGTAGTAGGAGGAGAAGGAGGAGGAGGAGGACGAGGAGGATGGGGTGGTAGTGATGGTGGTGGTTGTGGTGGTTGTGGTGGTGGTGGTGGAGGAGTAGGAGGAGGAGGGGGAGGAAGAGAAGAAGCAGCAACAGCAGTAGGAACAGTAGAAGGGGGAAGGAGGAGGGTATGGTAATGAAGACAACAATTCATCAAATTGTGTGATTAACATCAAATTCTTATGACTAATGATGTTTACTCCTGGCTCCTGAGTCATCAAAAGATGACCATGACCATGAAGCTACATGTACATGTACTGTATATACATGCATTTATGGGTGTGCTCTTAAAAAGGGAGAATGACCTACTGACCCATCATAACAAACTATGAAAGAAGTCCATTGTTGGACACAAATCTAACCAGATCAAGACTAGGAACAAGATATCTGAAGCTGGGGTCTATGAAGAATGAATGATGAACTCAAATCATTTCTAAATGGGTCAGATCAGTTTTCAAGAACCTTAAAGGCAAGGTTCACCCTGACATCAAGTTGGCTTTAATAAAAGCAAAACAATGAAACATATCAATGAAAATTTGGCGAAAATCCACCAAAAAATAACAGAGTTATGAAGTTTCAAAGTTTTAAATTTTTGACGTCACAAGCGAGCAGCTCCCAATATGTCATGTAATATAAATTCCATAAATTGCCATTTTTAAATGGTTAAATATTGTGTTATTGATTTGCACGTCAAAAAACATCTATATGAATCAAATCAGCTGAAATCATATCCAATGTGAAAATTAATATAAATAAACACCTCTCATAGAGACTTGGGGTAAAATATTGAGTTTTGGTTAAAATCTGGACGGTTAAACTTCATCCTTTTTCCATTTGCTCAGGAGCAAATTTTAAAAAATCCGCGACGTCAAACGTGCACGTGCCGTTCCAAAATGGTCCGATCAGCCGTTAGCCAAAGGTCGTGCAGGGGATAGCCGATAGCCGTTAACCAATCAGAGGGCTGCGCTCGTCTTGCTACGGTGCACAGTAACCGCGATTCGCATTTTGAGCAAAATTGAAACTCACAGAAAGAACAACATTCTGGTAACATGTCGTTATTAGTTTTTCTCATAAAACAACAAATTCATGACGTATGGATCTCAGACTTTCAACACACCATTTGTAAGTACTAAACTACCGTTTGGTATTGATAATGAAGGGAAGTAATGGACTTGCACATCCCTAACACAATCTTTAAACTAAATGAGGTTTTTCATATAAGCATGTATGAAATAATGTTTCTGATAATATATTGAATGCACAAGTAAAATCATTTTCAAATTTCTGAGAAAACAACATTTTTATGGAATTTATATCACATGACATATGGGGAGCTGCTCGCATGTGACGTCACAAATTTAAAACTTAAAAATTCCATAACTCTGTTATTCTTTGGTGGATTTTCGCCAAACTTTCATTAATATGTTTCTCTCATTGTTCTGCTTTTATTAAAACCAACTTGATGTCAGGGTGAACCTTGCCTTTAACTTGAAAGCTTGTTACCAAGAAATAATGACATCAGCACCACACCTACACAGCTACATAGTCCGGCAGCCAAATCCAGATTTGGGGCTGGACCTTGTTTTAGGGTCTATAGTTTTTTTCTTTGCAGATTATGATTTCTGAGACCATCCATTTGAACAATCTGAAAACTGACACTCTGTCAGCCTTGGGCAATTTGAGATATACGGAAAAAACAAAATGGCCGCCAAAATGCCTTATTTTCAATAGAAAAATTAAAAGTCAGGTGTTTGTTTCAGTAATGGACCATTATTTGTGTAATTTTTAAAAGTTCATTACCTCAGACAAGTCTAATAGTGTTTTATTATCACAGATGACATGTTAATTTGCATATTTCCAAGAAAACATTATGTTAGTCTTATTTCCAGACCCTGCGACTTTTCCTTCCTCATAAGTACATGTAGACGCACTACGGGCGGGTGAGTATCCGAGACCTGTGATGTCAGGCACATGTCTTAGTTTATGTTCATGATTCCTATGGCCATTAATTTAAACGGTCTTATGATTGACACTCTGTCAATCTTGAGTATTTAGAGGTATGCAGGAAAAACAAAATGGCCACCAAAATGCCCGATTTTTGTCCAGAAAATCAAAAGTCAAATTTTTGTTTTTAGTAACTACCAGTTGTGTATATTTTAAAAGTCCAATACCTTAGACAAGACTGATAGTGTTGTGTTATTACAAATGACATGTTAATTTGCATATTTTTAAAGAAAACACCGTTAGTCTCATTTCCAGACCCTGCGACTGTTCCTTTCTGTCAATAGACGCACTGCGACCGGATGCACCCGATGCCTGTGATGTCAGGCTCAACCGGTAGCCTCAACATACAATCTTCATGTTTATGATTTCCATGACTATTAGTTTGAAAGATCTTCATATTGACACTCTGTTAGCCTAGAGCAATTTGAGGTATGCAGAAAAAATTAAGTTAAGTTTATTTCCTTTGATAATAAAAAAAAATCCTAAAGATGTATATACTTTAGTCTGATAGAGTTGTATAATCTAAACTGAGGTGGGAATTTTCAAGATGGTACTTTGTCAGCATTGGCCAATTTGAAATATGTATCAAAAACAAAATAACCACCCAAATAATTTGTTTTGTTATGGACTGAGGTCCATTTTTTACACACACAAAATATCTTGGGGATTATATTTAAACGGCCATCTGAGAAACTGACAAACTGAGAAAAGTCTGGTAAGGTTGCATTGTCACAGATGACATATTAATTTGCATTTATCCAAGATTGCCGCAAAAGGCAAAAACTGTAATACACATTTGCGACTTAGCAACGATAACCATATAGTATCAGAATTTAGCTTACGTTAACATGTCGTGATTATTTCTCACCAGTAAGTGTAGATTGGTGTAAGGCTCTCAGTGTTTTTTGTTGTACTTTCAAGAATGTATGGGTGTATCGTATGCTGCCCAAATTGGTAATGTAAACATTACACGAAATCGTTCCATTTTTATATTTTAATCCTGAGATAAGAATTATTATTTGTATATCAATCATTTTAATTTCATTAAATCAATGATTACTATAAAAGCATTTTCAGTAATTTTTAAAGCTCCTGATAGGAGAAAGGTTCTCTTTTTCGAACCAAGATTCTCAAGAAAATATGTATAATTCCAGCTGCACATCCTCAGAAGAAAAACAAATCAATGTATTGTTTATAATGATCACTGGTTTATGACCACAGAATGTGGTCCGGAAATGATGAGATGGTTCTAGTGAAGCCATTGCATTGTAATACTATTTATCGGTTGGTTTAAGCATTCCAGTTTGTTGGAACAAACCTTTTATCACTGCCAATAACCTTCAACAGATTAATATACGCAATAACAATTATGCACAATCGTCTTATGGTCTTTCACTTTCACAAATGCAACTTGTTATAATCAAGCCTACTGTCAGGTGTAACATTTCAATTTCTATAGTATACGAGGCATGCTGAGGCTGCCCTTCTTTCCTATACATGTAGTATCCATCGTCACTTTATGTATTTACAGTGGCAAATGTATCATCGGCATCTATTTGTCGTGATATCTGCATCTGGAAAGACTGGTTAAGTTGGTATACTGAGGCAGCGCCTACTTCAGCTGTGGAGAAATGCATTTCACACTTGAAAATGCTGTGTGTGAGTGGATCTTCCTTGCCCCACCTGCGGTGTGTAGACGTTGCTCTTTGGTGTCGAGTTCTAATTCTGCTTCTCCTCTGCAATGGCCATTATGAGGTTAAGTTTCCAGTGATTGTGGTCCTTTAATTGCAACCTTCTCCTATCTGCTGATGTTCATGCCTACATCTTCCTTATTGTCCGGCAGCCAAATCCAGATTTGGGGCTGGACCTTGTTTTAGGGTCTATAGTTTGTTTTCTTTGCAGATTATGATTTCTGAGACCATCCATTTGAACAATCTGAAAACTGACACTCTGTCAGCCTTGGGCAATTTGAGATATACGGAAAAAACAAAATGGCCGCCAAAATGCCTTATTTTCAATAGTGATTTCCAGTGATTGTGGTCCTTTAATTACAACCTTCTCCTATCTGCTGATGTTCATGCCTACATCTTCCTTATTTCTCTCACACACAGGGGCGTAGGCTGGTTTGGGCATGGGGTGGTGCACATCTTGGGGAGGTGGAACAGGGGAGGTGCACATCTTTAGGGAGGGTGGAACTAAAGTTGAAAAAATCAGGCGTTGAAAGCAGGAAAAGGTGGGTGCAAATTTCGTTTTGCTATTAGGGTGGAACCTATGGCCTCTGGGGGGGGGGGCACGTGCACCCAGTGCACCCCCAGCCTACGCCCTTGACACACATCCTTGAAGAGGGGTTGAAGGCCTCCAAACCTGCCCTCTTCTCCAAAGCGAGCTTTTTTGGTACTGCAGATTATTGGGCATCCTGCCATTCTGTGCCTCTGAACAGGGATCAGCCAGTGGAGGTGAAGTTACAGCTGGAATATGCTGGGCATATCTTGGCAGCACAACTAAGGCCACTGCTGTTTGACATAATCTATCCATTGAATGCCTAGGATCGGTCTTAAGCCGCTTCCTACGTGGAACTGGAAGTGCTGAGTCTCCTTTCCGGCCAAATTGACAGGGAACTGAGGACACACGCGGGCTCTGTATAATTGAGCTCTCTTGGAGTACACTGTCAGTTTGTCATTGCTGTAGACCCTTTTTTGTGAGCGTGGTAAATGGTACTTCTGCATCACTGCATGGCTAATCCGTCCCCTGATGAGAATGCCTTTGTGGCCTTTCATTGTCCATACCAGACAACTATGAATGCTGGTGCCCACTGCCTGTACCATCAAAACTGTAAATTACCTAAAATATTAACTATCGAATCCAAAGGGATTTGATCATAATTTATCATTGGTGGTATGACAACCCGGTTTCATTGATGATGCACTGGGAATTGCATAACGTTCCAGTGTAAGGAAAATCTCAAACAAAATGAGCATTTTCCCAACCTTATGCTTGCAGATAAGCTATTGAGTATATGTGTATACAAGGCAGCAGCATTATAGGACAACCTGGCAGTCAATCCCTTGTTGCTGGGTCGAGCAAATAAATCGACTTTATCCAGTCCAGTCAAAGTATAAGTAATCCATCATTTATACCCTAGTGGTAGAACATTGCCCTACAAATAAAAGATCTCAGTAAGTTCAAACTCCATCGCATCCCAATTGGAGGCAATTGGCTAAAATTATAAGTTGAGCTCTGGAAAAGAAAAAAATTGGACATCGAAGACAGTGGATTATTTTGTTCATTCTGATAAGTAAACCGCCATGCTATGCCTGCTTCTGTAATGGAGCTCACCTTAACGTACTTGGTGCTTGCAGAATGTCACCATGATTATCCTAGTTCTAAAATCAAAGATGACACAGGGATTAGATTGATTAGACCTTATATAAAAATGCTGGAGCCATACATACAGACCTAACTGCCGCATTCAATACTGTGTAATGCAACAACTTCCCATCAAAGCTTTGACAATTGCTAAGAGATAGACACATGGTTAGGCCGCATACATCACCCGTCAAGGACTACCAGAATTTGTAAATTTGCTTACATAACAAGTTGCATGTCTATTATCCTCATTTGAACCAAATAAAGGAGGGAAAATGCTTCTTTTAAATGGAAATACGAGTTACAGCTTTTGTCATTTGACCACCATCTTGATTTTATGAGAATAAGTATATCATATTTTATATTGAGTTATTATGGCTCCTTTTCAGAATTGGAATATCGCCACAGAGATACAGACCTCCATGCAATCAAAATCCTTACTAAGTATGTTTTCTGTGTGTAAAAATCAATTAGTTTGGAAGCCATTTTGCGTTTGTACGTCCAGTGACAGTTTGCTGGTCTGGCTTCCAGAAGTTTGATTTAACCAATCCTATACTAAGGAAACTACAGTTTTCAGTCAACTTGAACTAAGTCTATAGTGCGTTGAGGCTACATGAGCCTGACATTACAGACCTCGGGTGCTCATCAGACCGAATGCGTCTCAGAGAAAGGAACAGCCGCAGGGGCTGGAACTGAGACTAACAGAGTGTTTTCTTTAAAATATGCAAATTAACATGTCATTTGTAATGACACAACACTTTAAGTCTTGTCTAAGGTACTGGACTTTTAAAATATACACAACTGGTATAGTTTCTAAAACAAAAGGTTGACTTTTGATTTTCTGGACAAAAATCAGGCAGTTGGGCGGCCATTTTGTTTTCCTGCATAATCGCTCAAGGCTAACAGAGTGTCAATCATACGATCGTTTAAATTAATGGCCATATGAATCATAACTAAGCATGTGTGTTGGGGCTACATTGGCCTGACATCACAGGCCTCGGATACTCACCCGCCCGTATTGCGTCTACGTGTACTTATAGGGAAGGAAAAGTCGCAGGGTCTGGAAATGAGACTAACATAGTGTTTTCTTGGAAATGTGCAAATTAACATGTCATCTTTGACGATACAACACTATTAGACTTGTTTGAGGTAATGGACTTTTAAAGATATACACAACTAAAAGCCCATTGCTCTAACAAACACTTGCTTTTTAATTTTT
>JZLH01S0224751.1:0-12250 GCA_001188425.1 Eucidaris tribuloides
TCCACTTCATATCATATGTAATGAATAGTTGTAAGATTGACAGTTTGAACAAGTTAAGTTCCCATCTAAGTACGCCTCAGTTGCAATGTCACAATTAACATTGTCCCATTTATAGATTTCTGTGTTAGTACTTTGTTAACAGTGGGAATTTATGTAGAGTATTTGTTAAAAGTGGTCTATTGTTTTCAACTACTCTCTCCTGTTCTGTAGTGATATTTTCAGAATACCATCTGTTCACAGGTTTGAAAACAGTTGATATCAAAATTATATTATTCTGCAAGTACTCAGTATTATCTTTAAATTAACCTGCAGCAGTGGAACTCAGAACACTATTGTTCATGTTCAATAAACATAATTATCTGTACAACTGGGAAGGTGTCATGATTTGAGGATATAAGAAACCGCAGTCCCCATGCATATAAAGATGTAAAGCATAGAATGTGCATTTTGTTGAAATCTGTTTTTGTGTAATACCCTTTATATTTATTTTCCCCAATTTGCAACTGCAACTGAATTACAGTATTTCATTGTTCTTTTCAAATTAAAAACTTCTAGCCAGCCTGTACGCATCACTCATCCTCTTCGGCTTTCTCCTCAACTCCACCGTACCCATTTTCTTCGAGATCACGGTAGAGGGCGCTTTTCCGATTGGTGAAGAAACAACAACCATTTTCTTGACTTTCCTGAACAATGTTTTTGCTCTCTTTTTCCTGATCTTGCCAATGATACCTTCCGTCTGTAAGTATACACAATGTGTATTACACATTTAATTTTCACAAATTTTGTGACTGTAGAAATATATTTGTTATGTCTTCATGATTCATCACAAAGTGGTGCTGAAAATTCTATGTTTTAGAGTAATTTATCAGGGATTTTCGTGGGAGGGCATACCAATTGACAATTTGGAAGGTGAATTTCAATTGTTTTGTGTAATGTGGTGATAACTTGCAGTTTACTGCTTGATACAAGTAAACGTTACAGGTCAGAGTGGTGATAATGTGAGACAGAAGTTTTCAACGAAGTTGTAGTCCTCTATATTTGTGTACAGTGCCATGAACCACTTTTCACACTTTAATATATATCTGTGCAGCAGTGAATGACAGGTTCAAGTGCCACTAGGTCATTTTTTTCTGACATGCTTGTTAAAATTATAAACACTTCACAAAAATTAAGTTCCCCCTTTTTAAAAAACCATATCTTTTTAATGAAACAAATTTTAGCAGAGAAATTTTGCATGGGTGTTTTTACACTGATTGCCTAACTTCTGTGTAAAAATGGAATTGATCCATCAAGTCATGCATGAGTGAGCATGCATTAAAGGCAAAATTATCACTTTTCAAAAGTAGCATGAGTCATTTATTATTCCAAAATAACAGTAAAAATTGTATTTGTTGCTTTATTAATAAAGTGAGCTCACTCAACCATGACATGGGTACAACCTAGTTTTGTACACCATGTGCTGATACTGTTTGCAGAAAAATATCTGATTTAATTTTTTTTCAATAAACTTAATGGATTTTACAATTTCAAAATTCAGAAAGGATGGAAATTTTTAAATTGAGCACACTGAACTGAAACTGTGTGGAAAGTTTCTGGGAAGGTGTAAGGGGGTTAAACCATAGATGATTAACAGAAATAACACTAAATTGTTCATCAGAAAGATGATTTTTTTCAAAATCCTGTATAAAAAATCCCTCAAAATGATCCATGTGAATTTTGAAAAGTGACATTTATACATTTGATATGTGCTCACTCATGCATGACTTGACGGATCAATCACATATTCACTCAGGAGTTTGTCAATGAGTGCAGAAATACTCCTATCAAATTATTTGTATCAAAACCATTTCATTAAAAAGTTATGGTATTTTGAAAAAGGGGGACTTAATTTTTGTATAGTGTTTTAGATCAGCACTTGCGATCTTAAAATACAGAGAGCAACATATGAAAAATCTATTGATTTCTTTATATTACCTTGAAAAGAAGAGATAATAATCATTGCCATTTGACATAACTTTAAGATATAACAATATGTTGGCACCTTTATCAACTTTCTGTTGGTTCTATTCACTTTACTGCTAATCTGCTGGTTATATTTGTGTATTTACACAAACATTGACAAACCCAGGCAATAGACCAGTCCATTGTATGGAATATAACAATGAGAAAATCAGTATTTGAACAAAAGAGAGCAATGAGAATTAAGAATTAAGTTACAGCCTCTTTTATTTACAGTGATTAGGATGTACTTCTTATAAGTGACACAATTATTATAACCTGTGCTTGATTATCTCTGGCGCTTCAAATGTTCTCAAATTAATGTAACACATCACAGTCCACCTGTTAAAGACACTTTATATTATTGTGGAAGCCCCATTTGAAAAATTGTCAAACTTTGCTATCTGACATATCTGACAGTGTTTGTGTAGGCAAATAAACACCCTAGAACACAAAAGTTTAGACAGTTATGCTGTCACCAGTAAAATATGTATAGACAAAACTCGGCACATGAATTTATTCTCAGCCGATAGGAAATTCTGCAATACAGTAGTCTATGGGGGAACCTGGAATGGTCTCTCAATGATTTTCACTTTTTTAAAGCACTTAATGATCGTTTTAAACCACAATATTTTCAGGGCTTCATTTTTTAGACCGTATCAGAGACACTGGTAGCATGGGGAATCATGTAGCTCAGATTTTTTAAACTGCAAACATTGTTATACAATGCCTTTAATGCATTTAAGTGAAATGATTAATAAGATTACATTACATTTCTAATAAACATGGATACATAAGGTTTAAATGTTTTTGCATGGCGAAATTGAAAATTCGATGAAAGGCTTTCGGTACAACCATGTACGTTAAAATACTCCATATTCACTCATTCTCCTGACGACGCCAGAGTATTCTGACCGGAATGTGGCATTTTTCAATGTGCATGCTTGTACCGAAAGCCTTTCATCGAATAAACATGGATATCTTTAAAGATGGTGTAGACTATTCCTCGTTTGTATATGGGTTTCAAGAAATACAGTGTTGTCTTCTGGAAAGAAATATATTTCTACATGGAACCACATCAGCACACTATGATAAACCAAGGGAAATATCAGGATCTAGGAAATAACACATTAAAAAATCTGATGCTTAATTAAAAAGAATTGTAACTGTCTTGTTTACACATAGAAATCAAGTACCATGTATTGTTTGTAATATTTTATCACTGGAATGGTGAGTGTGTAAGTCTGATGCTCCAGTTTTTCCTTGGTTCTAATGTAGAACTCTTTCCTTCCTTCCTCCATCTTCTTTTTCCTACTACAGCTGATGACTTTGGGTGGCTGAATTGGGTGATGTTAGTAGGTGTGGTTGCTGGTATACCTCTCATGTTCTTCTACAAGGAGCACTACAACAGACTGGACTTTGATATAACTCATGTTGATGACGACAATAACCAAATAACTGCAACTGCATAAGGACACCAATTTTGACAGGAGTGGGAAAAATTGATGATGTCACTGTATGTGTTATTGTCAACGTAATCATCTCTCATGCATAATTCTTTGCATTTTATTGTGATCAAAATGTGCAAATATGAAAATGAATAAATCAATGATAATACAGTATTATTTGTACTCATATTTTGAGAGCACTTGTTACAGGAAATTTAATGCTCTATTCAATGGATGCAATTTCAGTAATTGGGTGAAAGAAATGTTTATAGATATTGTTGATAATAAAGTATCCATAACTATTATAGGTGAAGATTTCCTCAGTTGATGTGTGTGAACTTTTAGAATTCTTACCAGTAAACCTATATATATCTATCTATATTTATATTTAGATACAAGATGTAAATTCAATTACTACTTTGGGGCAAATATAATCTAGTGTATTTTATTGTGTGCAGAAATCACTTCCAGATAATCAAAATTTTATGCAAAACGTGATTAAGTTTCGTAGATTAGATAGAGTTGAATACATGGAAATTGTATGAATTGTGCAATAAAAGAATTCATGTTTCCAATATGTGCTGCAGAATCGTCAATCTTATATCGCTGTAAAAGGAAAGAACCATGAAAATATATTTCTGTTCTTCAGATGACCTAAAAAACTAGGCTTGTTCAATATGAGATGAGAAAATAATGAGGCATATGCTAGCCAAAAACCGAGTGGTAGTGTCAGATCTTGAAAAAATAACACTGTTCAAACTGTATTTTTTTTTGTCCAGTACAAAATGTATTTGTTGTTTCGTAATTAAAGATTATTGGCCTCATTTTGGTCTCATTGGCCCCCAATATTTGTCAATTCTATGGTCAATGGTCAACCAATAAATTTAATGTAATGAAATCTGAATTTAAACCAGGTGGTGTTTCTTTGGCATGGACAGGAAGTGTTTCTGAAGTTCTGCAAAAGTACCTTATCCTTAGATCTAAAGTATGTACCAATATGCACTGCACACTGTGTTTGTGTTTGATCAGAAGTAAAAATGTCGTTCAGGTGAATGTTAACTAAATTACATGTATACATACTGTATTTGTAATTTGCATTGTCTTTAATGTAACTGGATCTTCAGATGTGGACCATGGTTCTACCTATGAGAGGTAAAGTAAAATCATGTTTTAGTTATGACTGTGAACATTCCAATTCAACGTAGTGATGTCGGCCAAAATTGGTTGATTTATTAGGCCATTTTTAGCATGATTAGTATTGTACTATGTAACCAGAAATTGTTGTTTTGTATCTTCAATAAGGTTCTAAACAAATAAGGCATAATGTCTTGACAC
Organism: Eucidaris tribuloides; assembly: GCA_001188425.1. Taxonomy (NCBI): domain Eukaryota; kingdom Metazoa; phylum Echinodermata; class Echinoidea; order Cidaroida; family Cidaridae; genus Eucidaris; species Eucidaris tribuloides. Next base: position 4,782 of record JZLH01S0224751.1, read on the forward strand.
ACTTCCATATGAAAAACAAACAAACTTAAAACCTTATAGGAATTCAACATCTTGGAAGTATTCTTGTATATTATGCAGTTGGAAATGTAATTTTCAGTCAACAAAGAGTGAGAGGCCAAATTTGGTGAATACAACTTACAGGGAAACGACGAGACTGGAAGCAGTTTCAATTTTGGATAAAATCATTCAAGAATCACATTCTAGAATCAAGGACTCGCTCCAAGGTTTCTGCTGTGAAAATTGTGTGATTAAAGTTTTCCTCTTTGTTATAAGATTAGCATCAATTGGATATCACTCCCACATGGCAATTTGTTATGTAGCTTTGTATGGGGTCATTTTCTGCCATAGTTTACTTCAAACATGCTATGTATACTATGCTTGTTTCTCCCTAAGTGAACAAATTCAATGTTAATGCTTCCTGCCTTGGCATGCACTCAGGTGAGTGTGTACATTGGTAAATGTTCCAACTCCTTTCAATCTTGAGGCATTGTTGACAGCCCCCGATTAAGTCATTGCCCTTAACATCATTGGATTGTTTTTCTCAGGATGAATTGCAAAACAGTGACACTTATTTTCAATCGAATGGAGGTTGCCAGTTGTGTTGATCTACATGAGGTATTAGCTGGTTGTATTCATTTAAATTATATTATTAAATAACTTTATGTAAACAAGGGTATAGATCAAGAAATGTTTGAGAACATTGATGGTTCAATAGCCCAACAAGGCATAGTAAGCATAATTGTGAATCAAAATGACAACAAACAAGGGGGAGGGGTGGGGTTGTGGTGATGACGACCAATTCAACCCCCTCCTCTTGAATCTGCCAACGCTTATAATGTCAAATATGCAACTTACATATATCACAGGGGAAAAATCAAATTGTGTTGCATATGTAATTTAAGTGCAGTGCAAGCTCTCCCACTTGTTATCATACAGTGACATATTTTGAAATGATTAATGCATATTTCAGGAATATAATGTTGTTTATTATATACAAGAGAGATTATGATATGTAAAGTTTTCAGAAAAATATATATATTTTTGACAAGTTGTAACATTCTCTGAAGTTTTCATTTCTGTCTCTGGTGAGATGTTGAAATTTTGTGAGAGTGTGGGTTGTTGCATTGTTACCAACATGTAAACTGAAAAAATAAAAATAAAAGCGTGCATAAGAAGTGATTACACGAGTATTAACACGGGCCAGGGAGACGCGCTTATGTTTGCCAGTATAATGGCACAACCAATACTTTTGTATACTAGAGATTATAATATATGCAAACCTTGAATAAAAAAATATATATTATTGACAATTGTAAAAGTTTTAGTGTTTTTGGTAAAGTTTTAAATTCTGTCTCTGATGAGTAGTTCTTGAAAATGTGAGAGTGTTTGTGTTGTGGCTTATACTAAAAAAACGTGCATGCAAGTGATTATACTCGGGGGCTTATAGCTACGGGAGGGGGGGGGGGGGGCTGGGGAGACATGTGCCCCCTCCCCCAAAAATAAATAAATAAAAAGTTCGTGTGCCCCCACAAAATCATGAAGGAAGCAAAAAAATGTGTATGCTCCCCAAAAATTATTTTGGTGCCCCCTACAAAATTTCAAGGCCCCCAGTGTCCCCCTGCTGAAAAATCCTAGCTACGCCACTGATTATACTAAATTAGTACTGGCGAGTTGAGGAGAAACGGGCAGCACGCTTCTTGTCACTTGGCTGACATTGACATTAATTTGTTGAGATATTCAAAATTTGGAGAAAAGACTAAGAGAGATTTTCTGTCATTAAATGGAGGCCCCATGGCATCGATTTACACCATAGAATACTGTTCTTCCCGACCTGATGACACCCCCGTTTTTGGGGGTGGGGGGGGGGGGGGCGGGAGGAGCCTGTCGCCAAGGCATCACGGGTTTTTGCCCTCTAAGTTGTTACTGGTGCCCCCCCCCGATTATGGACCAGCTGCCTTCCCCTCCTATACCATGAACTTAAGATTAGAGAAAATATTGCAATGATGGAACTCTCTTGTACACTCGTGCTCATAATCATGGAATATTTTAGAAACATTTTAGAAATTGCCATTTTTCCGTGAACGGTACATCTGCGATTAATATTTGCTCACCCCAGGTGAAACAATTATAAACTAAGAATTTCAGGAATGCTGAGCATTTTTTAGCGTCCGACTCGACACTAAAACCTGTGTTTATAAATGGCGGTATTGTTGTTGTTGTTGTTGTTGTTGTTGTTGTTGTTGTTGTTGTTGAGTCACGTGGTGGTTACGTGCGTTATTAGACTTGAAAGAGACAATTCTGATGTTAATTTAATGATAAGTAACAGATACAAATTTAACAGTTTTTGGGGTTGTTTTTTAACATTACTTTAATTTTATGCTTTTTTCATGATTTTGGTGGATTAAAAAAAAATATGTAATTGTTATTGCGGTCAAACGTACTTTAGTTTTAAATTTAGTTATCTCAGGGAATCCGAAAATTGCTTCACATACTGCGTTTTTGTGAAATAAACACTTGTCTTAAAAATTTTGGACGATAAAGGAGAAAGAAATTCAGTATCAACAAAATATTCCATAATTATGAGCATGAGTGTATGAGCTTGAAAGCAATCTACATCGTAAATAGTATTATTGTCTGTAATTAATGATGAATTAAAATTAACAACGATCACTGAGGAGGTGCGCTCCTCATCTTCCAATTTATATGCAATGATTTTGTATTTTTCCAATACCTTTTCCTTTAAATTTAACAACAATGAATTATGCGTATAAAAATGTAGCAAAATATGAAATCTGAAATCGTTCTCAACATTCGATTTGTTTTCTTGAGCGTTTTGCACAGACCATTAAAATACTTAAAGTTACATTTACAATACAGCAGTAAGCTACAGAAAAATCTCCCTATACAAATTTCCAGTAATTCGTCGAAAACAACGGATTTTTTTTTTTTGGTCAATATTTCTTCCGCCCATGTTACGAATTTTAGGAAATCACATTTATCTCATTCATCCATTTTATTTACTCACGGCTCAGTTGCGTTAACTGCTGAAACGGCCGCGGCGGTTTTTCCAACATAAAGATACAAGACATAAAAGAAGCATAACCTAAAAGTACCAAAATAATATATTAATAATATTATACATCATTCACAACTACAAATACTGTACGGGGGCGAGAGAAGGGGGGGGGGCAGAAGACCGGCCGCCCATATGGTTTTCAAACTAATGAAAATCACGGGGCGGGGGGGGGGTGTTTGGAAAATTTTCCCTCTTCATCGAGGCATCATCGTAAGGATTTGTTGTTTGACCATGAAATGCGTTGCCGTCGGACCCGAGGACCCCCCTTTTTTTAGGGGAGGGGGCTTGTCGCTTTGCTGTTCGACTGTGAAACAGATTCCTGTCGTACAAATATGGTTCTGTGCACCGGTGACAATAGCTCCGACGCCATTATTTTATACACTAACCCAAACCATAGTAACCCAACCCCGGCCCTAACCCTAACCATATATTGAATTGAAAACCAAAATAGCAACCCTAATCCTTTTCTGAAATATTGTCACCAGAGCAACTGCCACCAAATCAAATGTCAAAAATCTTTTGAGAGATTTATTTTAACGGGGCCATTTCAGCCAGGTTTTTACTGGGGTGGGGGTGGGGTGGGGAGGGGTCAATTTGATACCCTTCCGATCTAGGCCGCAGATCGCGCAATCGCCCCGAAAATTTGCATACGCATAAAACCGGATGTAAACTACAAGACTGTATTGTAAAATTTTCAAAAAAAGAGAGATTTTTTTTCATTTTCTAGGTAATTAATTATGCATGTAACAAATTATAAGTGCATAAAATTATTGGTTTTGCCTATAACTCACTTGAAATATCTAGTAGAATGCTAATTTTTGATGAAAATATTCTTTCTGGCATTTCTAACAATATTATGCTATAAGGGCTCCTGTGAATAATAACTGACTGGGCATGTCCCGTCAGGGAACGGAGCAGCAGCAGGCTACCAGGCCTCACACAGGTGGATCTGGGAAAAACGATGGGTGGTTCAAGTACTTTCTAAGTATTATATGTATATTATTACCATTATTTTATTGGAAAATGTTCAAAGGCTTCCTAAGTACAGTAACTAACTTTTCCCTGTTTTCTTATTTTCTTCTCAGCGCATAGGAACATTTTCACTTGATGTGTTATGCGTTATATAAAAACTGTGTATGATTATTGTCTAGAAAAAAAATGCCGTATCAAATCTAATTTCTTATGTATTTCATTGTTTTGTGAATTTCTTATGTATTTCTTGGTATTTTCAACCTTTTTTTCGATGAAATTTGTCGGGAACAGTTTTTCGATCATAAATAGCATAAAGTTAATTCATTTCAACTAGTAAAATGAAATTAATCATACATTTAAGAATTTTGGCTGAAATCACAATTTGTATTGAAATTGTACACAAAATCAAGTTTTTGAGCAACTTTGGGCTAAAGTCGCACAGCGTCGTAATTGTATCACATTTTCGAACAAATGGTCTCAAAAGATGCGGTCAAAAATTTTGCGCGCGGAATAGTCGCGAAATTCGTCGAGGGGGCAATTTGCCCCCCCCCCCCCCTCCCCCAGATAACATGGGGTTAAAGTTTTGTAGTATTTTCCACAAGAATTCCTTGCTGCAATCATATTGTACATGTATTACAAATTGCAGGTCACTGAAACATAAGTGCATTCCTCATTATCGTGTGAGGATCGTATCCGATTTAGTTGATAAATGTAAACATCTTTATACCGATTTGTCAATGTGTCAACCTGTATTTTAGTGTAAATAATCAATTTCACTATAATTATTATTTACCACATTTTTACACACTGGATACGTTGTGTTATAATGTAGATAAAAGAAAAATAAAAATTTTCATTATTTTTAGTGACAATGAATAAAAATTCGCAATCCGTAGTTCAAAGCCATGGAGTCTACACGTATAACCAGGGGCAGCACCAGGGTAAAACCTTAGGAAGGGCAAAACCTGTTGGGGGGGAGCGAAAATGAACCCCCCCCCTAAAAAAAAAAAAAATAAAATAAAAAAAAAATTACGAAATCCCCCATGATTTTCGGAATTTTGAAAATGTTAGGGGGCGACCGCCCCCTCTGCCACCCCCCCTCCTCCCGCGGTGTCGCCCCAGTTACATTTGTGCTTGTTGATGATTCATATTCTACACGTCACAGGTCTTTGAAAATACACGACTCGCTCGGGTCATAAACCATGGAGTAGCTCCATGTATAAACAACGACCTTTATCGTGCACGTGCATTATTGTAGTAGCAGATCAGCTGGCTGGACAGACATCTAACGTACAGAGCGGAGGTCGAATAAGAAGGGTCGATCATTGAACACGGACAAAAGAAGGGGTTTCTCGCTTGACAGCCTTTCCGTTGAAACCCTTCACAATACCTGCCAGATTCCCGTTCAGGAAATGTAGGTAAGTTTTGTACAAGTTATATCCTCGGAATTATAATACGCCTGTCCGAACACGTTCGTTTGTACGTTGGGTATGTATATGATCAGGATATTGATCTACCAAAACGAACTTCACTGTCATAATACGACATATTGTTACACTCATGTATAGCAGGAGAATTTATGATACGATTGATTATAGACAATTTTAGTATTAACATGTTTAACACACTGTAGAATACCGACCCCTGTTTATGCTCTGAAAGTAAATTCAAGGATCTATGCGCTCTTACATGACATGTATATAGTATATAATGATAGCCTATGCTCTTGTCCTTGCTTGTATTTCACGTAACCATATTGATTGAAAGTGTTACAATGTTCGACGCACTAGTGTCTTGAATATAATACCAGCCGTGACATTTCCCCTATAGGCCCTATGCTGTCACATGCACATTAAGTTAAGTTGAAAAACATATAAGGATGTGACAGGCTCGTCGAAAATACTTATGCAGGCCTAAAATACCAGTATAATTATGAAAATACTACATGTACTGTCGACCTTTGTTGTAATCTATTGGGCAAACGGCACTATCTTGATTGCCTGACCTGACGTCATGTTTACAGTGTTTCTTGAGGGCAAATGAGTATGCCGAAGCAAACATTTTGCCTTGAACCATGCAGAAAATCTGGCGTTTAGAGAATTATCAGTCCAGAGACGCATAGACTCATTTGACATAGCCATGACTACTTACAAATATATTATGAATAAATAAATGAATGAATGAATGAATGAATGAATGAATGAATGAATGAATGAATGAATGAATGAATGAATGAATGAATGAATAAATAAATTAATCATAGACCAATCGATTGATCAATCAATCGATCAATATATCAATCAATCGATCGATCAAACGATCAATCAATCAATCAATCAATCGATGCAATCAAGCGATCATTCAATCAATCAATCAATCGATTAATCAATCAATCAATCAATCAATCAATCAATCAATCAATCAACCAATATAAGTTAATAAATGAATGAATAAATAAATAAATAAACAAATAAATAAATAAATAAATCGATAAATTAATAAATGAAAAGAACATTTATTGTTATGTCATCACAGAGTTCGTCCTTCAATTAGTCGGCTTAATCGTACATTTTGCCTCGAAACCAGATAACGAGACACTATCACCGATCTACATGTATAGCGACAAAAACTCTTTTGGCTTAATTTGGAACAGCTATACCCATAAATATGCATTATTCTTATTCATAATGATAATAAAAAATACCAGCGTTATATTCTTTTAATTTGCTTAATTACACACGTTTGTGTTAACCATAAAACGATAACTAGTAATTACGTGTAATTTGCAGAGACGTTTTTATTCATCACATTGCATGCCCTTCTTTAATCATTCCTCGTTGCCTTTTGCAGCCTTCCTCTGGATTTCATCAAATTCAAGACAGAGAGGTATCCAGTCATCCGGAGTGTGATTTATTAAATAAGATTGTAATAGCTATGATACATTACATGAAGCTATAGTTGAGTAGCAGTTGTGATGCCGGGGAAGGTTTGTGAAAGTAATGAAAGGGTTTTCGACGGAGAACCCCCTATGCTGGAACAACCTGATCATGAACCAGTTCTCGACAATCATTATGATGCCATCAACTCGGATGCAGAACATCCCCACCCAGGGGGACAAATGTTGGACAGAGACACTGAGGTCCAACTGACGGTGACTTCTCAGAATAGTTCTCATGGCCACAAGGAGCATATTGTATACACCGAGAGGTGGTATATTCTAGCTATATTCTGCATGTTTGCGTTCATGGAAGCAAATGCTTGGAATACCTGGGGACCGATTGAAGACACAGGTAGGTGAAACAATTGATATCATGTTATATTCTGTTGTTTATTAATTACAGTTGATTAATAAACCAACGAACTCTTTAAAACGTGTATGTTTGCATTTTCCTACTTAAAGGGAGAAGGCGCCAGCAGGCAT
>JZLH01S0224751.1:15821-20821 GCA_001188425.1 Eucidaris tribuloides
TGTGTGTGTGTGTGTGTGTGTGTGTGTGTGTGTGTGTGTGTGTGTGTGTGTGTGTGTGTGTGTGTGTGTGTGTGTGTGTGTGTGTGTGTGTGTGTGTGTGTGTGTGTGTGTGTGTGTGTGTGTGTGTGTGTGTGTGTGTGTGTGTGTGTGTGTGTGTGTGTGTGTGTGTGTGTGTGTGTGTGTGTGTGTGTGTGTGTGTGTGTGTGTGTGTGTGTGTGTGTGTGTGTGTGTGTGTGTGTGTGTGTGTGTGTGTGTGTGTGTGTGTGTGTGTGTGTTATGTCACATTGCGCACTGTACATCATCCGCGTAAATGACTTCCTGAACAGTCTGGTCTAGAGTAATTATTTGAAACCCTATCCAGGAAAAACCGTTTAACACATCATGTTTAGACCCGTAACAATGATTTTTCTTTCGTGACATTTTAAACCCTTTTCGAGGATTGCTACTCATTATCTGTTTCCATTTTCCACTGGGGTTTTAAATCATATCGGAATACTGGCTACCAACCCAGTTGCTGAGTTTGTTCAAGCCATGATTTGTGATTGTTGCGTACGAGTTTTTTTCAATAAAAACGATTTTGTGCAGTTAAATCCCATTTACTTTTTTAAAATGTAAAACGTGTTGGGGCGAAGATTTTCTGATTTTCAAGTAGTCCTACCCATGTGCTAATTTCAATACACATGATCTCTCGAAAGTATTGTTTGATTATCTAATACATATACATATATATAGAACTGCTGTTACTGCTTCTACTACTTCTACTCTGACTACAAATATTACCAATAATAATACTGATCAAACTAACAATGGAAAAAACAACAACATAAAATGCACTACTTTCGTGTTTGAATAAAACTGTGAAAGTGATTGAATGATTGTTTTTTTTTCATTTGTTATTTTGTTATTAATCTATTCAGGTAATTATTTTATTTTTTTATTTTTGAATTTCTTTATTTACTTATTTGTTTATTAATCAATTTATTTATTTATTTATTCATTTGTTTATTTATTATCTATTTATTTATTGATTTAATTCATTTGGCCGTTTCTTTATTGTGCGTTTGAAGCAATATTCCTTTCCAAAAAGTTCTCTTTCTTTAGCAAAACACCAACGTTTAGTTTGATTTGTTGTACAACTCCGCCACAAGTAAATTCTCAGGTATGTCAACGTAGGTTGCACGAAGCAGATAAATTAATCAAAATGACAATAATAAAACATGCATACAATACACTTTACTAAATAACAATATTGTTGAGTTTGACTTAAATTGCAAAAGTGATTGATTGAGTTCTTATTTTTTTTCATTTTTCATTAACTTATTTATGTAATTATTTTTATTTTTATCATGATTTTATTTGATTGTTTATTTTTTCAATTCATTCATATCCTTACTTATTAAATTTATTTATTTACCTTTTTATTAATTTGAATATTCAGTGATTAATTTATTTGGCGTGTTGTACGTTTGAAGCAGTTTTCCTTTTAAACTCCAACGTTTAATTTGATTTGATAAACAACTCCGCTACTGGTAAGTTCTCTGGTATGTCAACGTAGATGGCGCTAAATTGACTCAAACGACTTCCATACGTTTTCACGTTACTCACCTCACATTCTCTTGTCGCTAACGCATGCGGCGCTATATAGAATCGGACATTCTCAGTTTGTGCAACTAACATATATTTCATTTGCACGATGGTCTTAAGGTTTTTTTAATAGATAGAACTAAATAAACTCTGATCGATTTTTTGTATAAAAATAAAAGTAGTAGTAGAAATGATAATTATTAACTCTTAAATTTCTTTCTTCATTTCATTTATGTTTTTATTGAATTATTTATTTTTTCAGTTAATGCATTCATCCACAGAGTAAATAATTTACCTATTTTTATTTATTCATGTTTTACTACTGCTACAATTATTATTACAACTACTGTCAATAATAGATAAGAATAAAATATGCATAAAATAAACTTCACTAAATAGCTGTAGTGTTATGTTTGATTTTAACTGTAAAAGTGACTGATTTATTTTCTTTTTATTTGTTTAATCTATCAATGAGACCATTTGTTTATTTTATTTTTCAACTCATTTATTTATCGACTTATTTTCTTTATTTCTGATTCTATTTTTTTTAATTGATTTGAAATATTCATTGATTACAGTAAGTTATTTGGCATTACGTTTTGAGCGTTTTAACCAATTTTCCTTTTCAAAGCGTTCTCAAACGCCCGAAATGCCTAATAAATCATTCTATGGATATTTCAATTAAATTCATAGATAAATATATAAAATGAGTAAATAAATTTTCTTGAATGAATCAAACAATTAAAATGGAAGGGAATTAAAAACTAAACGATTGAATACGTAAGTTTATCAAAAATAAGAAACAACATGAAGAAAATTAATCGACCACTTTTACAGTTTCAGAACAGTGCATTTATTTGAAAAATTGTATTTTATGTATGTTTTGTTATGGTTATTTTGATAAGTTTTAGTATTGACAGTAGTTGCAGAAATAATAGTGGCAGTAATATTCAGTGATTAATTTATTTGGCGTGTTGTAAGTTTGAAGCAGTTTTTTCTTTTAAACCCCAAAGTTTAATTTGATTTGGTATACAACTTCGCTACTGGTAAGTTCTCTGGTATGTCAACGTAGATGGCGCTAAACAGACTCAAACGATCCCCATACGTTTACACGTAACTCACCACACATTCTCTTGTCGCTAACGCATGCGGCGCTATACAGAATCGGACATTCTCAGTTTGTGCAATTGATATTTATTTCATTTGCACGACTTTATAAGATTTTATCCAATGAATTTCTTAAAATAAGCTCTGACCGAGTTTTGTTTTTATTATACTGGTAGCAGTAATAATAATCATTGAATGTTCTATTTTTTTTTCATTTCATTTATATTTTTCTCTTCATTAAGTTAATTCATTCAGTTAGGCATTCATCCACACGTTAAGTGATTTTCCTTTATATTTCTTCTTATTTCTTACTACTGCTACAATTATTATTGCAATTAGTGTTGATAATAAATAGAAATCATAAAACATATGTGAAATACACGTTATCAAAAAGCTGTACATGGAGAGTTGTGTTTGATTTAAATTGTAAAACTGTCTGATTTGTTTTCTTTGCTTGTTCTTTTTTTTTGTTAACGTATGTATTAGATCATTTGTTTATGGTTTATTTTTTTTAACTCACTTATTTACCGATTTATTTACTTTATTGCTTTATTTATTTATGTGTTTATTCGAAATATTCGTTGATTAATTTATTTGAAGTTTTGGACGTTTTAACAAGTTTGCTTTTCAAAGCGGGCTCAAAGGCCCAAAATGCCAAATAAATCAATCTATTGATATTTTTTTCATTAAATTAATAAATAAATATATAAAATAAGTAGATAAATCTTTAATAAATGAATGAAGCAATTAAAAATGGAATAGAATTAAAAGGATAACAACCGATTGAATAAATAAATTAATACAAAATAAGAAACGTAACGAGGAAAATTAATCGATCACTTTTACACTTTTAGTTAAATATAAGAGTGAAATTATTCAATAAAGTGTATTTTAGTATGTGTTGTTATTGTTATTTTGATTAGTTTTATTATTGGCAATAGTTATAAAAAAAAATCCTTTATCCAATGGATTCATGAGTAATTGGACAAATAACTAAAAACATAAATGAAATAAAGGAATAAATAGATGAGTCAATGATTTGATGAGTTCATAGATGTAGAGATTAATATTATGAATATGATGATGATGCTAATGATTATTGCTATTATTATTATTATTATTATTATTATTATATTATTATTTTATTATTACTATAAATATTATTATCATTATTATCATTATCATTATCATTATTATTATTATAATCATTATTATTATTATTGTTATTATAATTATATCATCATCATCATTATCATTATTACTATTATTATTATTATTATTATTGTTATTGTTATTATTACTGTTATTATTATTAAGTAAATAAATCAGTAAATAAGTGAGTAAAAAACACATAAACAAATGATATAATAAATAAGTTTTAAAAAATTAGAACATAAATCACACAGTTTTACAATTAAAATCAAACACGACACTCCATGCACCGCTATTTGATAAAGTACATTTCATGTATGTTTTATTATTTTTATTTATTATCGACAGTAATTGTAATAATAATTGTAGTAGTAGTAAACAAATCAAAATGAAAAAAACTATAAAGAAACATCGTTTAACCCGTGGATGATTGCCTAACTGAACATATAATTTAATTTAATCAAGAGAAAAATATGAATGAAATGAAAAAAAAATAAATAGAAGAGTTAATAATTATTATTACCGCTATTAGTATAATAAAACAAAACTCGGTTAGAACTTATTTTAAGAAATTCATTAGATGAAATCTTATGAATTCATACAAATGAAATAGCAGTTGCACAAACTGAGAATGTCCAATTCTGTATAGCGCCGCATGCGTCAGCGACAAGAGAATGTGCGGTGAGTAACGTGTAAATGTATGGGGTCGTTTGAGTCTGTTTAGGGCCATTTACGTTGACATACCAGAGAACTTACATGTGGCGGAATTGTATACCAAATCAAACTAAACGTTGGAGTTTTCTAACGAAAGACTACGTTTTGAAAAGGAAAACTGCTTCAAATGTACAACATGTCAAACAAATTAATCACTGAATATTCAAATGAATAACAAAGTAAATTAATTAATCAAATAAATAACGATATCAATGAATTTTAACAAATGAATAATTAAATAAAATCATACAAAAAAAATCGGAAGTAATTACATAAATAAGTTGATAAAAATTTGATAAATAGATTTACAGATGTATAGGAATATTATTATTATTATCATGAAACTGAGGATAATCATAAAAATAGCAATAATTACATAAATAAGATCATGAAAAATAACAGATAAATTTGAAATCTCAATCCATCACTTTTGCAATTTAAGT
>JZLH01S0224751.1:25821-27645 GCA_001188425.1 Eucidaris tribuloides
TTTTATACATTTTCAGCTTCTTCTTCAAAATGCATGATTGGATTTGGCCCAAACTTGGCAGGAATGATCCTTAGAGGGTGGGGATTCAAGGGTCCTCAAATGGCACACCTGGCCCCCCTAGGGGCCCAGGGGCAGGGCCCTAAAGGGCCAAAAGTAGGTAGTTTTCAAACATCTTCTTCTCTAGATCCAGAAATAGTTTAGTTAAGCCACTTTGTGTGTAGATACCTCTATATGTGCTGAATTAATGTTCCTCATGACAATGCCCAGGGTGGCCCCGTTGTGCCCCCAAGGGGGGCAAAAGTTTGGGGGTATGGCCGTATAGGAATAACTCACATTCGCATCAATGGATTTAGACCAAACTTGGTGGGAATGATCCTCAGGGGGAGGGGAAAGAGGGTTCGTGGAATGGTACACCACCCCCCGGGGGGGGGCCAGGGGGCAGGGCCCATAAGGGCCCAAACTAGGTAACTTTCTAACCACAAGCCCATTTGTAACCAAACTTGGATGGTAGATGCGTAACAGAGACCTCAATGTTATTTAGGGGTCAAAGGTCACATAAGTAGGTCAAAGGTCAAATGTTAAGATACTAGGGCGTGCCTTGTTTTTATAAAAACGGATGTTAGAATTTAATTTAACTTGACAAAATCAGCTATATGGCAAGGGGATGCAAAGTTTTCAAACTGGTTCATTTGGCTACGTTGGTGGCCTAGATATCAGGCTCCAAGGGCCAAAACATATGTAATAAATGATGTTTTTTCTATGGGTGCCATAAGAGAGTTTGCGAGACCTCGGTGAGCGTCGTGCCCCCGGGCTCTTGTTTCAATCGTCCTCCCTGTTCTGGGTTGATATTTCACAAGCTTGAACATAATTGTAACATAATTTACTAGATAATGATAATATAGTTATTTTGTTAGTGTACATACATGATATTTTTCGTATAATACAGTGTGAAATTTATAACATTGCTGGGTCTTCTTCACGGCAGGTCTAATCCGAAAGTAAATTGCAGCACGGAAAACGTATTTTGTTTTCACAAATATTATTAAATGAAATATTATGCCACTTTTAGATTTATTTTAGGGTGCAGTGGTGATATCCGCAACTGGAAAGCTCAAAATAATGCACCACCACTCTGTACTTGTGATTATTCATAATCTTTGCACCATTCAATGATAGGTTTGTAGATATAAGTCTGAAATAATTAAGGGAGCCATGAATATTTAGGGTGATGTAGAGGTATGATTTCACTCATTATATCTTCCAGGTTTTTCAGACCAATATGATCCTGTTGAACTTGATAAGCGTTTACAGGAGATACGGTGGCTCTTGTATATTGGTAAGTAGTCTTTCATTAAGTCAACTGGTTATCAACTTCTTTTTGGACTTGAGAATATTTCTGGATTACATGTAGTTCTGCAAATTGAAATTTGGAATCATACCAGACATATATGGGAAAGAGTTTTTACTTTGAGACTTCAGAATCAGAAAGTTTTATTATACGTACATATTACTATTGGTTAAAAGCGCTATGTTACGCTCCTACGTACACACATACGCGTACGCAGGGGGGTGTTTGGGGTGTTCAAACACCCCCTTTTGCCGAAGGGGGTGTTAAACACCCCTAAACCGCCCCCTTTTTACCGGAAATCACCCCCCTTTTTTCACGATATCACCCCCCTTTTTTTGAGAAAGTGGGGATATTGAATTTCTGTAAAAATAGGATAACGCTGAAGAGTACATGTGTACGCAAGCGTACGCAGGATTTTTCCAAGGGGGGTGTTTCCCGCGGCCAAAACCCAGGCTTCCGCCATTTTTCCCGTCACG
>JZLH01S0224751.1:58126-68397 GCA_001188425.1 Eucidaris tribuloides
TCAGAACTCATCTATTCAATTAAGTCAGCGCATTCCAAAACATACAATATTCGGAAAATGCGCTACATAAAAGTATTATCATTATTATTATCAATACAACATACTTTGAATGATTCCTCATTCCAGGTCAATAGGTTTGGCACTGATGATTTTAAAATAATACACAAGTATTAGTACAGTGTTGTAAAGAAACCTTATACAGAAAGAACTTGACCACAGTCTCTCCAAGTAGAATGCAACGAGTCTCTTTGACAGAGATCTGATCTGAAACAAGAAAATATTTTGCCTGGCGGATATGTTTCAAATGACTGGAAAATACAGATCAGTCTGAAAATTAAGAAGATCAACTGTCATGGTACGATTTGCTTCCACTATACAGTGTGTATCCAAAAAAGTAGACACTTAGAAAAAAATTTTATTGCACAAAAATTTAATGATCTTGAGATTATTTTTTTATATGAATATTTTACCTCGGATCTAAGCTATCTGATGACACTGTTGGTATTGAAAGTATTTCACGCATGAGTGAGCACAACCTACTTTTGTCCAATCAGCCAAAAAATGCATTTGTGCACAGAATTGTGTTCTGATAGCCTATGTTTAATGCCTCACAGACCGGTGCTGCAGAAGCTCTCAACTGATGTGCACAAGTATTGTATTCTTAGCATGCTCAGAGAAGAGCTAATATCAATTCTGTGACAAGAAAGACAAAAAATGAAGCAATGATTCAGAAACACCATCCTAAAAAAGAAGAAAATGTCATTTTTATGGTCAATTCACAGTTCATCATGCAAACATGACATTTTCTTCTTTTTTAGTGGGGTGTATCTGAATCATTGCTTCATTTTTGTCTTTCTTGTCACAGAATTGATATTCTCTGAGCATGCTAAGGATTCAATACTTATGCACATCAGTTGAAATCTTCTGCAGCATCGGTCTCCAAGGCATTAAACATTGACTATTAGAACAAAATTCTGTGCGCAAATGCATTTTTGGCCGATTGGATAAAAGTGGGCTGTGCTCACTCATGCGTGAAATACTTTCACTACCAACAGTGTTATCAGATAGCTTAGGTCCAAGGTAACATATTCATATAAAAAAATAATCTCAAAGTCATTACAGTTTTTTTATAATTTTTTTTTCTAAGTGTCTACTTTTTTTTGATACACACTGTATATCAATCTATCTAATGGGAATTTCATACAAAATGTAAAATACATCTAGACATGTCCCATATTTAACATTTTAACTAATTCTTTTCAAACTTTTTTTCAGAACACAAGCAGTAATTTTGAATAAGCATGAAATAAGATAGTATAAGATTGTAAAATTTATTTCAGGGCCTGATTTGCTTAATGGCTGGTGAAACATTGTAGAACAGGTTTCATTAAAACTATCAAAGTACTTACAAATTTCTGTACTTCACATAGAATTCCTCTATTTCTCCGACCTGCGCTTCACCAGGTATCTGAGGTTTCTTGATTATCCGAGAAGCCAGGATTCTTTCAACAACATTCGCTTGGGATTCATCAGGATTGTCCTACAAAATACAAACAATGTCAGTAATGTGAAACTTGAACTATACAGTATATATCCGTGTTGTATTACAAACTTGTGCTTAGTTAGCTAAATATGTCAGATATTTTTCCTGTTTTTCTTTGTATTTGAGGTACATATTGTTTAATAAATACAAATACACCACAAACACAATATACAAAGTTGAAAAAAGTAGAATTTATATTAATCATATTGTCATCTGCACATACACAGTAATATAAAAGGATTTTGGCACCATAAAATTTTAAAGGCATCGTGTAACAATGTTTCCAGATTTAAAAAATCTGAGCTACATGATTCCCCATAGTTCTGGTGTCTCTGATAATTTCTAAAAATGAATCCCTGAAAAAATTGCAGTTGAAAAAGATCATTAAGTGCTTTTAACAAGTGAAAATTATTGAGTAACTATTCCAGTGTTCCCTCATAAACTGCCATGTCCTTGAAATTTGCCCACTGACATTCATGTACCGATTTTTATCCGTACATAGTTTGCTAATGCCAGGAAAACTATCTTATAGTTTAGTGTTTATTTGTCCGAAATTTTTCAAATGGGCTTCCGCAGTGTTATAAGTATCTTTAAATATACATTTCTTTTACAAAAACTTTTCAATTTTTAGAAATAAGACAACTTTAATTTGTACAAGTGTAAATTTGAAAGTTAAGGTCCAGAAAAGGTACCACCTAATCATATCTGTTTACTATCACTTTCCTAATAGAATAGTTATGTACTGAAACTGGAACATCATTAGCACAAAAATCTACATTTAAATCAGTTTTATTAGTAGTGAAATAAACATTATTTGCCCATCACCTGAAGAGCACACATCATACATTCTATATGGGTACTGGTACAATGTAAACCTTAACAGTATTAGCTAGTAGACAAAAGTACACCTCCTTTCTTGTATCCCACTGCTTACCACAAAAAACTTGGCTGTCTCTGTTGGTTCAAATGAAACAACATCTATCTCTGAAGTTCCTTCTATATCCACATCTTCCTCCTGCTTTTCTACTTTCGGCTTCTGTTGGATGTTGATGACAGGAAGTTTTTTCTCTTCCTTCTTCTTCTTCTTCTTTTCTTTGTCCTCATCGTCAGATGAATCATCTGATGTTATGTTGAAGTCGTAGTCTTCAGTGTATCGCTTCCGGCTGGTATTACGGGCTGATCGACGTTTCTGAAATTAAGAGTCAAGTTTCACATAGATTAAATTTTTTATTTTTTTTAATTTGTCACTTAACCCTTGGGCAATCACATTTATTAAAGGCCACTGAGAAATAACCTTTATAGATAAAACAAATGATACACACTACATTAAGTATGTTCACCACCAATAGCAAAGTACTTTGTGATTAGTTGGTAAATCTGTTAGGTATACATACTTTTTCTTGCAACATAATTTGTCCTTGAAAGTCAGACTATTTCATTCTGAACTACCTATAAATTGACTTACTATTTCAAAAGTGTATATTGATGTATAGCATTATTTTCAAATTATGTATTAACAATTTTACACTCAAATACCAAACTACATTATCGTTACCTCAATACCAGGCCCATTGAATTCATTTGGTGGAGGCGATGGGGGCGGAGTCTCATCAAGATCAGAGCTCTCACTAAACTCTCCATGCTTACGTTTGTGACGCTTCAGTTTGAGAAATGCTGCCGCAGGAATTTTTCTGAGGGAGAGAAGTAACTCTTACATTCAATACATTTTAAACAATAAGTCTGCATACTGATCGTTTGGCCTTGCTGTTTCAATAATGAGCACCCATCTTTGTAATGCAAAAATCCAAGACTAAGGGTCTTGATTGTTATGTACTGCCAATTTTGAAATATGGTTGTGAGAGTTGGTTAATTTCCAAGGCAATGGTAGACCATTTGCAAGCAGCTGAATTGTAACTCCCTTCCCCCCCCCCCAAAAAAAAAAATCCCCCGGCAAATGTTGATGTTCACTTGGACTAGTCATACCCACAAATTCATACAGCAGATAGTCGACAGATGCTTATGAAAAATATTCAACAACTATTTTTTTAGGTCATTGTATAGCGACGAAAGGTTTGGAAATTTTGTTTCTTACAAGGAAGATTTAATGGAAAGAGAGAAACAGAGGGTGCCAGATAATAGTATATTTTAGTATTGCAGCCTGGACTGGTATGGATCATAATAAGCGGTTGAAATTGGCAAAGAACAGGAAGGATTGGCATTCCATGGTTGCCAACGTCACTGAATATGGCAAATAGAAAAGAAGTGTCTGCGTACTGATCCTTTGGACTCACAGTTTCTACGGCACTAATTTATTTCATGAACATCTAACATATTCACCTTACAACATTTATTACTTATTCATCTAGCTTTTCATGATTTTCAAATCTGCAAAATGTAACTTAGAGTACTGTCTGCACTAAATATTGATGTTTACTTTAGGGAGTAGAGCATCATCTATACTTTGAAACAGAAAAATGTATTTTTAGGAGAATGACACTACAGAGCAGTAAACATTGCCTACCATTCCCAAAGGGTTAAAGTCACAAAAAATGAAGAGTAGTGTTAGTATTCAAACAAGTCATTCTTTTCAACTTACTTGGGCTTCTTCTTGAAAACAACCTTCTTTATCTTCACTTTTTTCTCTTTGGGCTGCTTAGAGTCTTTAGGTTTCTTTGATTTGGAGCGATCTTTCTTTCCTTTTTCTTCTTCTTAGCTTCTGCTTCCATTTGCTCTATTTCACCCATTAATTCTGCAGGAATTTCTTCATCATCTTTTAGTACCTGGAATCATACAAGATATAAAAGAAAGATGGGGATAGAAATAATTAATCTCAAGAGCACTTGTAAAACATAAACCTGGCCAACACTACTAGATTAAATTGCAAGATCTGTTTATCAACTAGATCATTTTGACAGTTGTGCAGTCAATGAATATGCCTCCGATTGACCTTTGAGCTTGATCACCTGACAAAACTGTTCCACTATCACTATCTTTCCTGCAAAACATCACCGTAAGAAAAATCTTGCTACAGTTTTCCTTGTAATATGCCAAATAAAGCATAGTTCAATGACCCTTAACCTACATGTACGACCCATAACCTAGATACTTCGCAGATAAGTCCCACTACCCATTAGTTGCCTTCTTACCAAGCCCCAACAATAAACACTGTATACCCCAGATTATATGTAACCCTGGAATATGTTAATTTCAGCAAAATCAATTTACATTTAACCCTTTACCCTTGGCAAATTTGGTTCAAAATCTAATTAATTCAAGAATTCACCCAGGGGTGAGGAGGAGGTACAAACACAATCATGAAGGCATTATGTGGCATGTTTTGTTTTGAAATTAGTTAATTTCTTGCTGTCATAGTTATGCAGAAATAATTTCAAGCTGGTTTACAAGAATATTTATCACTTATATCAAAGTGCGATGAAATATGATCACAAATGAACCAGTTTTATTTATGTTAACATGTATGGCATTCAATTGCATGAAAACAGGACAACTTATTTATTTCACAATTTTTAGTAAACACAAAACACACTACGAACAGGTTTGAAAGTAAAAACATTTCATGAAATGACAAAATATGAATATCACTGAAAGAACAATTACTATCCCAAATGCATCTATTGATTTGTCATTTCTTATCACGAACTGTATTATGACAAAACAATTACATGCAGGTCCTGAGAAGAGGCAAAATCTGTACAGATAAAACACAAAAAACACCCACAACAGACTGTGCTAACAAAACGAACTACATATGCCATCATATCCACTTTAATTGCTTTTTAATTTTTCGCATGCAAAAAGGAATCTCAAGTTGTGCCCTACCTTTGGAATATCCGATTTACCAGCTGCTTTTGCTTTGGCCACGGCCTCTGCTATGATACGATTAGCTTTCTCTTGGAGCTTGCGCTGTTTGATCATTTTCTTGCGTTCCTTTTCATTGGTTGGAAGGGGCCCGTCCAGTGAGTCTGAACCTGATGCATCTCCTAGGCTCTACAACAGTAATCCACAGTACGTTATCATAGGGCAAGAATTTCAATTTTATAGCCCCATCACTCCTCTACCAACATGACCCAATTATCAATCTTAATATCTCTACCTCAATTCAACTAACAGCTTATCACATTTTTTTAAAGGTTTTCTTCAGTATCCATGAACAAAAAATATTACAATTACAAGTGCTTGTGTACAAACAAGTACCCTTGTACATGGCCACATGCACAAGTGCACATATCCTTTTTCCTCTTTTTCATGCAATATTTGATTCCTCTTCTGCGAAAAAGATTGCGCATTCAAACTTAAAGACTTTACAACTATACCTCATAATCTAATTAGTCACTTTTCAGAGGTATTTGCCAGAAGAAAGAAACTATTTGCTAGCAGAAATAAAGTTATAAACAATATATGTGTACTGAACCTTCTTCACCCAGAAATGTCTTTATTGTAACTGCAACTGAAATTATTATTTTTTTCTGTTGCACACTCTGAGGAAGTAGTTTACAAAAATTATGCCACAAAAACAAAAATATGTCCAAGTCTTTAAATCTTCAATTGAATTACCTTTGCCTTTGCTGACAGTTGTGCAGCAACTTGCAACTGCTGGAGTCTTGACTGCAATTCTTTAAGTTTGTCCACAGTATCCTGCGTCTTGGGCTGGCTCTGTAATTTGTTCAACTCCTCTCCTACATTGTACATGAAATGCAAATGTAATATACCAGTGTGTCCCAGAAAAAGGAAAACCGAGATTGATGAAGATTTTCTAATATTTAAACCAAAGTACTGAAAAATAAGTTGAATCGGTGGAGAAGCATATTTTCTCCTCTTTCATTTGATATAGTACAGGATTCACATTCACCATGGCTTGAGCAAAGACAATAAGAGTGGACAACAGTATAAAATCATTGCAACGACGCAAATTTGAAATTAACACTTTCCATGCTTGAATGTATTCTGAGTGTATTTCGACATTGAAGGCACCAATTGAAAAGCTGATTTTATCTTCTTTCATATGATACCCATACTTCGTGAAAAATACTTTGCCTCAATGAGATAAAGACAATTTGGAAAATGATGCTTGCTTCAGAATGTTCCACAAATGCATTCGATTAACGTTTTCTGAATGGCAGCAGCAAGCAATTAATTCCATGCGAACATGAACTCGAGCTTATTGTTGTGTCCCGAGCAAGATATTATGTGAGTCAGCCGGTGCTGAATCTTAATTGTTTCTGTTCGCACGTTCTCGTTCTAAAATTTATTCATTTAAAACAATACGCTAAAACAGCCATGTGTTTAATTTTTACTTGTTCTCTCAGCATAACATAATTCATTTTTTAATGCGGAGGTGTCATATAAAAGAGAAATTTACTGATTTTAGTCATGCTTTATTTATTTCAAAAAACAATCATTTTCTACCATGAAAATGGACTCAAAGATGGAATATGCGCGTGGCAAAGAAATTTTGGTAGCAAACCAATACCGATTGTTTTAGTAGGCATAATGAGTGAATAATTAATAAAATAGATGTATCAAATTGACAAGAAAGAGAATAGAGCTTTACACTCATAACCTAATTTATTTAAGAAACTATTCATTATGATAGAATACTTTTGCGGATGAAATCCGGTTTTCGCTTTTTTCTGGGACACAACTGTAAATATATAAAAAAAACAAGCATGTCAAAACATCAACCATAAAGCACATCACACCTCAGTTTCTTGTGTTCATTCACAACCTTCGTACATATGGTGAAACCTTCAAATTTACTATTTAAGTGGAGAAGTTATAAGAGTAACCTTAGTTCCAAGAAGATCAAATTTTGTGACTGCTATTTAATAGTAGCATATAAATGTTGCCTTTCTGAATAAGTATTCATGTTTGACCCTATCCATCAGGATATTTTTTTTTTTTTTCAAATGGAGGGGTGGGGATTTGATCTTCCCGTCCTATATTTTCAAAAGAAGCATGCCACTAACATATAAGTGAGAGGTATAACTTCCTCTCTACAGACTTGATCAAATATTTACTTTCAGCAAAAATTGTTTTTGCCCCTGTTGATCAATTTATATTAGAATGATTACACCAAGTTTTTTGGATTTGGTTATCAAAGATGCATAATGATCTGCATAATACATACCTATCTTCTTGACTTCTTCTCCAATGTTTGCTGTCTGATTCACCAAGATGACAAGTTGTGTTGGTTTCTGGCCTGGCTTGGAAGGAAGAATCCTCACCATTTTGTGCACTTGACTAGTGCTGCTAGCAGATGAAGTGGTAGCTGCACTCGCACCTGATACTACAGCACTTGAGGTCACAAGCGACTTTGATACTACAGATGTTGTAGCTTGATCAGTGGACGCTCCTGATTTAGGCAGTACTGATGTAAAGGTTACTACCTTTGAGCCAGCACCAGATATCTGAGGACGAGATGTTGTTTTGGTGATAAGGGATTTTGTTACAACTGCTGCTGAGGCTGAAACAGCTTGTGACCTGACGAAGGTCGTGCTGGTTTTGGAAATGTTTTGGGTAGATATTCCTGTAGTTGGCAAAGTCGTAATGAACTTGACTGGGGATGCAGTCTTGTGCTGGCCCCCTTTGGGAGAAAGTTTCTGACTTGGAGACACCACCTGTACTGTACGTACAGTTTGTGGATTCTGTGTTGCACTTGATGCAGCATTAGCACTGGTTGTTATAACAGTGGCAATCTGCTGACCTCCAGCTCCCGACACGATGCGAACCAAGGTGCTTCCTGGTCTGGTAGGTGATATATTACTGACAGTTGGCGTACCAACTGTTGGCTGAGGTTTGGTTACAATGCTAATTGCTTTACCTAAACTACTCCCTCCAGATGATGGGACAATTAGACATGTTTGTGGTGCAGTAACAGTACTACCAGCTGAAACACTCCCTATTGCACCACTGCTTGGTATTATCTTCATCATGGGTTTGGCAACTGTACTAGTATTACTTGGAGAAGACTGTGTCAATACTCTGGTTCCTAGAATCTGAATTACATTGGGTGATGATGAAGCTGCAGTAGTAGTGCTTGTTTTGACAGCATTGCCCAAGTTTACAGCTCCACTAGCTTGCGAAGGTAGTACAATACGTATAGTTCCAGGCTGAGTTAACACGGCCGACTTTCCTCTAGGACTGGTTGGAGCACTGGTGGCAGGCTCTGCTGGAGGCTTGTTTTGAGGAACAACCACAAGGCGTGTCCCAGTTCCTCCAGAAGTAGCCTGAGGGAGAAGTGCAAACTGCATGGGAGCTTTACCCTGCTGCTGTTGAAGCTGTATTGTCTGCTGTTGTTGTTGTGGTTGCTGAACAGTTATAACCTTCTGCAAACCCTGTTGAGTTTGGACGAGCTGGATCTGTCCTGCAGTAGAACTAGTTGATGATGTCCCTGGTAAGACTAATCGTACAGGCTGCTTGCTGTCACCTTGTGTGCCTTGTCCTCCTAGCGTCACAACCTGCCCTGAAGCCTGCTGAAGTTTCTGTAGAAGACTTGCATCTTTGACTTGCAATTGTAATTTGACTGGCTGGGATGGTGATTTAGTAGCTTGTTGCACAGGACTTGCTTTGGTTACAAGTCTGATCTGTCCTTGGTTCTGCTGCGTAACCATAATTGGCTTCCCAGTGACTTGCACAGTAGTCGTTGTAGGGATGTTTGTCAAAATCGTACCTCCGACATTTGATGTGGACTGTTGTATGTTAGCACCAGTTAACAAAATTTTTTGTCCAGTCTGTGTGGACTGTAAATTTGTGACCAATCCTCCAGGAGACTGAATCAAACATGGCTTACCACCCGATGTCTGCAACTTTAACTGTTTCCCAGCTATATTTGTAGTAGATGACACTGGTTGGGTGATGTAGAATGTCTGCTGACCAGGTTGACCTATACTCTTGACTTGAATCAAATCTGATGATGATATCTGTGGCAATGCAACAGTGACTTTACTCTGACTTTGTGAGCTTGTGGCTACACCAGGCAATCTTGTAGTCACCAACACTGATTGATCAGATGGCTGAGATGTAAGGAGTGGTCCTGTAGAGACTTGTGACAAAGGGAGAAACGTTGTGGAAGCTGGGGATGCCAAACCTGCCAATAACTGCAGGCCATGAGTGTTAGGTACAGTATTGTCTCCTTCTTCATTACTGGCATTTGCTTCTGCAGCAGCTCCCGAGGTCCCAGGCAGTTGTGCCATGGCTGAATGAGATATGTACCTGCTTGCAACTGATTCAACGCATCAGTATCCCTCCATGACTCCTCACACTCATGCATGCATGTGACAAAAATCTGAAAAGAAGAAAAATAAAGTACTTCAGTAACTATATGTGCATGGACAAAATACCAGAAAAAATTATTGTACTACTGATCGAATACATTGCAAAATAATACTGGTGACTGCTTTAGCCTTTAGCTGAAGGGTTTTCTAATGAATCGGGTATCTTTGAAATTGGTTCACATAAACCCTTGTTCTAAATTGCACAAATTATGGAAAAAGCTTTGTACGATCTTACAGGGGCACAGGTCACTGGGTGGGTTTCCTACTGATCGTTCAATTCACAGAATTGTGAAGGATGCTCGAAATGGTTAAATCAATGCGCAACCATTATATTTCCCCCCATAGCGGTATAATTTTTGTCCATACAATAATTCATGTGCGGATATTGCATAGTAACTAGTGACAGCATAACCATTTTTGAAAGTTTTGTGTGT
>JZLH01S0224785.1:54176-65149 GCA_001188425.1 Eucidaris tribuloides
TCGTGAGTTGTTCGTGCTCACGTGCCCGGTTGTACAGGAAGACCCCGAACACCACGATCAGCGTCCCGACGCCACTGAGGAGCGTGACCGGATTGCCGAAAAACAGGATGGAGAGCCAGATGAGAAGCGCCCTTTTGACCGTGTTTGTAACGCTGTGATAAACGAAATGAAGATGGAAGGATAATACTATGTATTTTTCAGACTAGAAACGTCAATGACGTAGGCCGCTCAAAATCCCCCCGGCCAAATCTTTTCCCCCGCAACATCAATAATCCGAAATTCATGTGGTAAATTTATACTGGTGAAAAAGATTAAAATTTGATGCCCGGAAGGAACATATACAAAAATTCCGAGTGAGAAAAATAATTAGTTTCATGCCCTGGAGGGACATGAAAAAAAAAAAATAATAATATAAAAAAAAATATAATAACTACATGAATTAATATATGATTGCATCCCCGGATCCCTTCCGGGGCTCCATACTGATTTTTGTTGTGGAACAAAGCACATTTGAAGTGGAACGCAAATTAATAGGTATTGATATGAAATAAGAACTGAAAAATTTCTGTTATTTGTTGGAATAAATTTGCATAAATTACATAATTAATTTAATGGAGTAACAGTTTAACATTCTGGTAGAAGTTAGTGTCGGCAAGCTTAGCTCTACGAAAAGCAATCACATTAATTAGTTGAGAAATGAAGAGAAGAAGCATTTTTTGTGAATTCGAAAAGAAATTTGCATAATTTGCATAATTGTTAATTTTAAATTTGCAATAATTGATTAATTCAGCATTTTGTGTATAAGTCTTGAAGCCCCACCTAGCGCATATCAGATCAAACAAACCAAGAATGAAAATCGGTCAGAAATGTGAGAGAAGAAGGCAATTTTTTGTTATTTTTGGATTAATTTTGCCTAAATTACCGATAATTATGGAGTATATTTCAAAATCTTGTAGAAGTTTAAGTGTGGGCATAACTCAGCCCTACCAAAATAGTAATCCAATTATAAATGGTGAGAATGAAAGGAGAAGAATCACCCCAGCAATTTTTCTGTGATTTCCAAAAATTTGCAAAAAAAAAAAATAAATTGCATAATTGATTAATTTTAAAATTGCAAATAATTATTATTTCAAAATTTGTGGGCAGAAGTCTTGAAGCCCCCACCTAGCCCTACAGATCAAACAAACAGAAATGAAAATCGTAAGAAATGTGGGAAAAGAAGCAATTTTTGTTTTTTGGGGTAATTTGCATAAATTACCATAATTATCAATGGAGTAATAATTCAATTATGTGTAGAAGTTTAATGTGCATAACTCAGCCTACCAAATAAAGGCATCAAAAATCAAAATCGGTTGAGAATGAAGGAGAAGCAGCATTATTGTGATTCGAATAAATTTGGCATAAATTAAAAAAATAAAAGAGCCCTATCATATGAACAATCAGAATCAAAATCGGTTGAGAAATGACGAAGAAGAATGCAGTCAAAACTGTGACGGACGACGGCGGACGCCGGACGCCACGCCCGATGGCATAAAGCTCATCAGGCCCTTCCGGGCCGATGAGGCTAAAATTAACGCAAACTTTACGTGATATAAGAGGGGTATGTCTTGTCACAGTGCATTAATAACTTTAATTCGAAAGCAAGAACATAGAAATAGCACAGTCCTCGAGTCGCATGCACAATTTCAAAAGCACAGAAACTTATTTTTCAGTTCCAGAGACCCCAAAATTGCCGTTTCCTCGAATCAATGCATCCATAAAATCCTGTCACAGCATCATAGCTTATAGTCCCCTACCGATTATTCCTGGCGCTACCTCCCTCCCCTCCCCCTCCGCCCCCCCCAACTGAGTGAGGTTGTTGCAGCGAGGATTCGGGCCAGAGCATCACACTTTCAGGCACAGTGCTGTTGCTGAAGGCAGAGCATTTTGAGGTCTATACAGTAGTAGCTCCAGTTTGGAGAACCCTCATTTGTTTTGCTTAAAAAGAGAATACACAGTAAACTGTGATTACTTGGCAGAACACAACATTTTACCATCAACTGCTTTTCAAACCTTCGTGAACAGATGGTATTCTAACAAATGTCACTACAGTACAGAGCGAGTAGTTGAAAAACAACAGAACACTTCGTTTGACATATCTGTACACAAATCCCCACTACTGCAAAGTACTAACACAGAAATCAATACGTGGACTAAGGTAAGTGTTGCCATACACACTGCAGCACGGAGCTTACTCGCGACGGGTACTCAAAGCTGCAATCCCTCACTTTTTATTGCATATGAAGTGAATAAGTTCACATTAATATGCGAATGTAATTGACTCTCACCTGGAAACAATGAAATGTGAAATTTGATGAAAGATTTTTCAGGCATCAGACCGTACTGTGTGTTCTCTTTAAGCCAGCTCCAAACCCCTTGAATTACAACTTCAGTGTGGTACATAGGTATCACATTGTAAGTCGAGTGCCTGGCCAAATTGTTAATAATTCAACACTTTTCATGAATGCAAGTAAACTTAGTCTCTAGTAAAAATGTCTTATCTTCAGGAAAATATATTTTCATACAAAAATCTCCTTTGAAATTGAATAAAGAGCACTACAAAATCTCTGAAATTTGATTGCAGTTATTTTCATTAGCATTTTAAAATCTTACGATGACTGTATCTCTTAAAGACAGAGTAAGGGATTTGCACGTCAGAAAACGGTAAAATGAATGAAATCAGCTCAAATCGTTCACAATGTGCAGATTAGTATAAATAAACACCTGTCTTAGAACCTTTGGGTAGAATACGTAGTTTTGGTGAAAATCTGGACCATTAAAATTAAAATTTACAGTGAGGTTAACGTGCACAGGCCGTTTCAAAATTGTCCGATCAGCCATTAGCCGAAGGTCACACGGAGTTTAGCCGTTTAACCAATCAGTGTGCTCTGCTGGTCTTACGACGGTACATATAACCGCAATTCGCAATTTGAGCAAAATTTAAACTCACGGAAAGAACAACATTCTGGTAACATGTTGATATTATTTTTTCTCATTAAACAACAAATTCATGACGTATGGATCTCAAACTTTCAACACATCATTTGTAAGTACTAAACTACCGTTTGGTATTGATAATAAAGGGAAGTAATGGACTTGCAAATCCATGTCACAATCTTTAAACCCT
This sequence comes from Eucidaris tribuloides, assembly GCA_001188425.1. NCBI lineage: Eukaryota > Metazoa > Echinodermata > Echinoidea > Cidaroida > Cidaridae > Eucidaris > Eucidaris tribuloides. Next base: position 57,343 of record JZLH01S0224785.1, read on the forward strand.
GCTAACTTAGTACCACAACCAGAACAGCATACGCAAAATCTATGGAGTTTTTTGTGATGGTATCGAGACAAACGTATCAAGTTGCTTTTGACATTTAGGCTCTCTTGTCAATACTCTTTACGACAAACTTACCCCATTATGGCTAAATAAAGTTGATTGCTCTCACCTTAACTCATAAAGTATTTATAACTCTAATGTAATTGATTGACGCAATAAATTTACAGCAATAACAGTATATAATGCATTTAATTAACAAGCGCCTTGCTAATATGTCAGATTAACTTACGGGGTAATAACACATCATACACAAGGACATGTAACACGAAAAATATCCTTTTCCTCTATTAAAACAACTCAGTAAATTTGAATTTGATCCATCAATTATATGCAAGGACAAACATCACACTGAAGAGGTCTGGGCATAAAAATAGGATTTTTTTTTTTACAGGTAATTTTGTTTTCTTTTGATAGCTGCTTCCTGTACGTATAAAGACGAAAACTCATGATGTCATACCCGATTCTAGTGAGCTTGAAGTATAAATAGAGCTTTACCTTGAATAAGCTAAACATACATTGATAGCTCACAAAATGAGTCAAATCATCAGACGTGAATAGCGCCCTCTCACATACCTCTGTGTCTATGTATATTAAATTCTGTGGATGATTGTGTTCTAGACTTGCATTGCAAGTGAAAGGGTACTACGAAGGAATGGGCCTTTTATAAAATTAATTGATAAAAGTTTAAAAATGTGATTTTCCACTGTTCAGCGTCTTGGCACACACCAAGCCATTTTTTTTCGTATTTTTTAAAAACAATTTATAAACATATGGATGAATGTATACAAAACGTAAAAACCATTATTATCATCATCACCATCATCATTATTATATTATTCAGATTATTTATGTTGTTGTACATGATCATAACACTAATAACCTACCATGTGCAGCAAAAAAAAATTAAAATAAAATAAAATCATTTTATATACAGTATACAGTATAAGGTCCTAAACTTTCTACTTTTATCTCAACTATAAATTCATTAAATAGGTGTAAAAGAAATTTATTTATGTTTCTGGTAATCCTACCAACCCAACGGAACAGCTGCGACTCAAAAAATTTTATGGACTTCAGAAAAAAATAAAATATTTGTCTGTGCGAGTTGAACTTGACAAACTTTCCTGGAAAATCCTTTAGAGAAATATAAACCAAAATATGGGATTTTTTTTTATCAAAATGATTTTTTTTTCTGATGATAAATTTATTTAACATAAACTTTTGTTACAAGGTATTGGCTAATCATTTACCAATTTCAAAAATCTGAGCACATGATTCCCATGCTACAGTGTTTTTGATGGAGGCTATAAAAATGAGCCTGAAAATTTGTATTTTTCAAAATGATTATTATAGTGTTTAAAAAAGTGAAATCGTAAGTGACCAGATTCCTTTCCCCCATTTTCTCCATAGACTTACTGTGTGTACAACTGTAGGCATTAAAGGCACTGTATATACATGTTTCCAGTTTTAAAAAATCTGAGTGGATGATCCCCATGCTACCAGTGTCTCTAACATGGTCTAAAAAATGAAGCCCTGAAAACATTCGCGTTTAAAAAGATCAGTACAGTGCTTTAAAAAAGTAAAAATCATTGAGAGACATTCAGCTTTCCGATAGACTGGGCTGTGTTGGAATTTCCTATCGCCGATAGGAAATATAATGTGCCAATTGAAATCTGAAATATTGTTTTAGTGATACAGCATAACTCTCCAAACTTTTGTGTTCTAAGGTGTTTATTTGTCCATTCAAACACTGTCAGATATGTCAGATAGCAAAGTTTGACAATTTTTCAAACGGGTCTTCCACAGTGTTACATAGTGTCTTTAAAATTCGCCCCGAGTTTTACTTATTTATTCACGCATAACTTGCCATTGGCAGTGTAACTTACCAAACTTTTGTATTCTAGGGTGTTTATTTGTCCATTTGATCACTACTATGTTGCTCAGATATCAAAGTTTGACAATTTTTTAAATTGAAGCTCCACAATGTTAGCCTATCACTTTAAAATAATTTTTTTCCCCTACCTTCCGACCCATTGTTTGGGGGTTCTTGTTACAGGAAACCAATATATTACTTTGGCCATATCTACTGGGCATTGCTGGGACTTACCTGTGAGTAACTGGCGATATCCGGCCCATGAGGGCGTATGCCGTGATACTTTGAAGGTGAAAGAAGATGCCGTCCACTATAAGGGCCATAACTAAATGATGATCTGGTGCACCATCTTTAAATGGAAGCTCCTGTATCAGATAAAAAACAAATTATACATTCATGAGACAATGGACCCGTCCAGGTTGGTTTGTTACGTATGGAGGTGGACAGTTTCATTGCAATATTGCGGGGGATGGGTCGAAATTTCAAGCATTTTGCATATGATGACATAAATGGTATCCTGGGGTGGCAAATAGAAATCCACCACTTTGTTGAATTACCGGTATTCTTTTTTTCAAAAGTATAACATAAATATAAAGCAGTATCACATAAACAGGACGTTCTGAAACGGAAGGGATTCAACTTGGGGTGTCCTCTTCTCAAAAATAGAATGTTATAAAGGCAAGGATGATTTTTGATAGATTTTGGGTTGAGATATTCTAGTTTTTAAAGAAATAATACATAATCAAGATTTCATCTTCGATACTTATATTCTTTTAAATGACATTAAAGATAAGGTTGAGTTTTTGAAGAAGAACTTAATAATCTGTTTCGAAACCATCTTTGAACAGGTGGTGTTCTGGAAATGACACTCTAGTACAGAAGAAAGTAGTTGAAAATAAAAGAACACTTCGTTTTTAACAAAACCTCTACACAAATCATCAAGCTGACACAGTACTAACACACAAATCATCATGCTGACACAGTACTAACACACAAATCAATATGTGGGACAATGTTAATTGTTACTATTGTAACACAAAGGGACAGTGATGGAAATTTCACCTGTCTAATCTGCCAATCCTACAACTACATGTATTTATTTCATTTGAATTAAACTATTCCCATATTTTTATGTGAATGTGATATGCTTTCACATGAAAACCAATGAAATGGGGAAGCCTGATAAAAGATTTTCCACTTCAACCAGTACTCCTGTTTATCTTTAACCGGAGACTGGATTGTTCGAATATATAGGCCCATTGACAGAAAATTCACCTGTTTAAACTGCCAATCCTACAAATATTTATTACATTTCAAGCGTAATAAACAAATTTCATATGCTGTTACCTGGAAACTAACAAAATGTGGAACTTTGATGAAAGATTTCCCATCATCAACCAGTACCCTAGTTTATCTTTAATATTCCTCAGTCTGTTTGTGATTGTAACATATGTGTGAGTAGTGGTGACATGGTGTGAATTTTTCTCAGCAATAAAAACTGTAGGTTCTCATTACTATCACATCATTACTGCTTTGATAAGGGCGAAGGTCAGACTCAGTAACATATTTCACACCTCAGTGTTTGGAGAGAACATCCAAATCACAGACACTGTGACGTCTAATGAAGCAACACAGACATACTCTCACACCGAGACAGACGAATATCTGGCCAATATTATTATACGACGTCAAATGTTGTCATCGCATCACATGATCCCAATTATATGAAAGTTGTATGCTCCAATGCAAAATCTGTAAAGTCACTTCCATCTGGGGAGGGGGGGGGGAGGTGCCAATAAGCCTTAAAGGTTAGTGACATGATTGGGAACACTTGAAAATGCCTCGAACCAAATCAGTTGAAATATATATCGACTATACACAGCTGGAGTAGATCTCCCAGCTGGAAGGATTTGTCCTTAATTTGTTTACTTAAGGAGAATCAAGCATGAACACACTAGTATTTTAATTCTATTGAGCCCTGATAGAAAAAGAAGCCATAGAGAGCTACACAACAGGTTTGCCTGCCACAAGGGATATTGACATTAGTTATTTCAAAACGAGTCAATGTTTGACTACAACATTTTTACAGCAGAATCCTTGTACAGTTTACTTGATTCTAGAATAGTTTCAGCCCAAGTTGAGGACTACCCCCAATCATGTCATTTACCTTTAAGTGGCTCAATTAAAGGAGGCAGCCCTACCATATTAGCTACACATGTGTGTGGTAGCCTGCCAAACTTGCAAATCAAAGTTACTGCCAAAGGCAAATACAGCATTTCCAAGGGGGGGGGGAGGTGTTATTGGGGAAATGTTCTTTTTTAGCAAACCCTCGGAAACTCATTAAAGGGGAAGGGGGGCAACCCTATTACCCTATCATACATGTACTATCTATAGGGAGGGGGGTAGCCTAAACCTGATCAGAGAGGAAGGGGAGTTAAATAACAAGGGTGTGGGGTATGATGTTAATCTGTAGTAGCATCTTGATACCTGCACTCTCAATTCCCTTGCTCGGCCCATGGTCTTTTACGTGTAATATGCTGTTCACTGACTTGAAGCTTGCCAAACTAATACACGTATGTCTACAATCATTCCTAGCTTTTGACAGATACTGTTCAAAATTTGTAATCGATCCAGACAACTCAACATATCATTTCATAAAATGGAAGGTTTCAATAAATTTGTCACCTTATGAGATCCCTGAATATATTTTGACTGTTATTGAGATAACTCAGGAAGGTGTTTTTGCAAAGTCTGGAAATACATTTATTTCTAAATCAATAGTCACAGTATTGCATAGAAATAAAAGTCATTCACCAATGAATTGAGCGTGGGGAATTGTTCCAAAAATTGTCAAAACTGAAATGAGGGTAAATTTTCATTTTTGTTATACAGTATTTCATATTTTGAGTGACTCTTTGTTGAAAATATACAATGAATATGAAAATTTGTGATTTTTTTAAAGATATCATTCATATTTTTCACAAGTTATGAAAAAAGTTATAATATTTCAGTTTTCCCATTTCTGTGAAAGGAAAATTGATATGATATATGATATAAAGGTAACTGTCAGCAAAACCTACATGTTACATGAAATTTCACAGCCATTGTATTTCACCAGTAGTCTGTTTCTGTAGAGATTTGTAGTCAGATAATGATATGCATCGCTGGTTTCAGTGATAAACATAACTTTCAAACCCGGTTTTCTTGAAAACACATTTGTTGATATCTCAAAACCTTGCACTATAAAAGAAATTATCATATTTTGCTTTGAAATAAGGTACAAACACAAATTTGGTACCATAATTAATAAAGCTAAGAATGTAGGCTTTATACTGATAAAGACATCTCATTTCTTAAAATTTATAACACAATCCTCCATTAGGTATACTGCCCTCCCCCATGACAAAAGGGCATAACTGACATTTTTTTTCTCAAAATTGAGTTACATGTATAATTGTATATAGTGTAGGGACGTGGTTCATCATGTTAAACATGAAGAACAAAACAAAATACTAATAAAAAGTGTCCCTTTGTTTCATAATCCACTTGTTAAAAGGACACTGAATAGGGCTTTACGTGTTGAACAAAATACATTTTGCTCAATATCTTGAAAACACCAAATTGTCAGTTATGCCCTTTTATCATGGGGGGGGGGGGCAGTATAGTTGGACACATCTTGTGAGGGCATTTAAATAATCAATTTAATTAAATCATTCTGCAAACAAATAATCTTTTGATTGTCCTATTTTGCTCCAACTTTCCCCATCATTTTGTTCACAGATTGTTACATCTAATTAATTCAGTTAGATGTCTGGTTATGATCCTTTAATATGTCATGTCAGGCACTTGCAATCTTGTCTAAGAGTTACATGTACATGTAGGTGTTTAAATTGTGGCATAAGTCAATTCTAGGAAGAGGTTAAGTGCATGTATCTATTAGTAACCATGTTTGCCAAGTATTGTAGTTGATTTTGCACTTAAAAACCATTTAGTCTCGGGTAAAAGAAAACAAGCGTATGAGAACAGACAATATATGGACCTCAATAATAGTGGTAAAATTGGAACTGTAAAGATTTGAGTTCAATAAATAATGTTTGCTCAGTGCAGAAAGGATGTGTTGACCAGGAAGATAAGAATAAAAGATTGAATGCTATATAAAAACTGGTGCATATAGTAAAGACAAGTGCCATAGGTTGTGACAAGATATTTCCAATTTAATGAAATAAGACATAACCAGGAAGTATTTTTTTTTCTTCAGATGTGATGAGATAAATTGCAGAAACACTTGTGGGTACTTGTGTGAGTTACCCAACAAGTCAAATTCAGTCAAGATAGATTACTTTAACTCTTAACGTGCCAAAGTCGCAGATCTGCGACACATAATACACATAAAGGCCATAGAGGTTGAAATCCTCTGGCACGTTAAGAGTTAAGTACTTCTCCTTACACTTGCAACATGTAGGAGTGAAAAGGAATAAACCAATTTTGTCGGTGAGAATTGAATACATCTCTCCAGTAGAGACATATATGTACACAAATTCATACAAACCTACAAGACACACCTGAAAATCATACAATTTTTGTTCAAACAAATTTAGGTAATATATTGTTGTATTACAAGTATCATGGTAGAGTGGAGTGGAAAGCGTCTTGGATTACAAACTTGAGTTCATATCTGGGTAAAGTATCTCCAGGCTCTAGACCTATATGTACAGTTTGTGAAAGTGATAATATCACCTTTCGTATTACTTTCACAAGTAGGACAACATAAAGCCTCTACAATATGTTACTCCATAGATAAAAAGATAAATTTACGTATTATGTTATTGGGGTGGGGTAAACTTAGAAGGAAATATAAACATGAGGCGATGTTTTTATGGATTTGTGTTTTATAATTTATTCTTTCTGCACACGATAAGGGTAGTCTGGCTGTGTGAGAGAGGTTTACTATTAATTTATAAAGTGCAAATCAGTTTTCTAAACAATAATGGGGAAAGAGAAGTTGACACAGAAAGAAGGTACCAGCACATTTTAGGTTTTGGTAAATAGTGAAAAATACAAATTTTCTCCAGTGGTTTTTAGATTGATATGCAATATCAGGCTAACGATGACCATAGTTAAAATAAATGTGAGCTGCATAATCCTCCATGGTCAAGTGTCTTTGGTAAGGTTTAAAAATGAAGCCCTGAAAAAATTTTATTTCAAAATGTGACTTGTGACTATTTCAGTATTTTGTGCTTTAAAAAAGTGAAAATCTATGAATGCTCAGCTCAGGTTGATCAGATTCGCCATGCCCATTTCCTCCCATACACTTAATGTGTGTAAATCTATGCTATTTTGTACTCTACCACAGTGGAAATTCATGGGTAAAGTTCATTCATGCATATTTTGCCAGTGGCAACATAATTTACCAAACTTTTGTATTCTAGGGTGTTTATTTGGCCATTTAAACATTCCCATGTAGCTCACATATCACAGTTTGACTTTTTTTTAAATGGAAGCTCCACAATGTTAGTCTGTGTTTTTAAAGGGAGAAGGCACCAGCAACTGACAGGCATAAGTTAAGAATAAAAATGACATTGTGAGTATTGTGAGAATTATGGTACATGGTGACAAAGACAGCCTAAATAAGGGGTACTGTGTGATATTCACCCTCATCAAGGCCCTTTAAATTACTTAATTTGTGTTTATTTGACATCTTTGTAAGTTTTACCCTAAGACAAAACTTGCAGAAATAGCTATGGGGGGGGGAGCTTATCAATTCAAACAGTGCACATTTTACAACGGTGCGGCTAAAACACGTCGCGTGGCATGCATTGGTCACGCATGGTCAGCTCCCTGCAGTGCACATGCAATCTGATTGGTTTCTTAACTTAT
>JZLH01S0224785.1:65174-75837 GCA_001188425.1 Eucidaris tribuloides
ATTTTAACTAAAATTCAATATTTTACCCCAAGTCTCTATGAGAGGTGTTTATTTATATTAATCTTCACATTGGATATGATTTCAGCTGATTTGATTCATATAGATGTTTTTTGACGGGCAAATCAATAACCCAATCTTTAATGCTCTGAAATACTTCCAGATTTGAGAAATTGTTAAAAAATAAACTGTTCAAGCCACCCCCGGTGACATTTTTGCCATAAGAAATATACATTGCCTGCCTTATAATTACTTAATATATTGCAATATGACATTTCCACAATATTTCTAGGTTTACTGTTGTTTTCTGATGTCTGGTGTGACTATACATTATCAAAGTCTTCTATCAAGGTGCATTCCAAGCACGTAGAGGACAAGAAATACATGTAGTATTAATATACCGGCACATATTCAAGATTACACATTTTTGCAATGTCATGGAGTTCAGACCATCAGTGGAAAACAAATACTAATTACTATTTTCTACATAAACAAGTCTGTTTTTATTTTATTATTGTGGGAAATATCAGTACTTCCAAATGAATGATTTGAGTCACAAGAAGGCATCAAAATTTTATTTTGCTTTAAAGTGATAGGCTAACATTGTGGAGCTTCAATTTAAAAAATTGTCAAACTTTGATATCTGAGCTACACAGTAGTGTTCAAATAAACAAATAAACACCCTAGAATACAAAAGTTCAGAAAGTTACACTGCAATGGCAAGTTATGCATGAATAAACAATTAAAACTCGGGGTGAGTTTAAATAGCGTAGGTGTACACACAGTAAGTCTATGGGAGGAAATAGGCAAGTGATTCTGGTTAACTTACGATTTTCACTTTTTTAAAGCACTTAATAATCATTTTGAAATACAATTTTTTTTCAGGGCTTCATTTTTAGACCTCATCAAAGACACTGGTAGCATGGGGAATCATGTGGCTCAGATTTTTTAAACTGTGGTAAATGTTAGCCAATACCTTTAAGGAAATGGACCTTTAAAATCATGATTTATTATAAACTAGCCTTTACATATGGCTTAACTGGTTAGGCCCTGGTCACACTAGCAGTTGCGACTACCTGCGATTGAGTTACGACGAGTTATCGCAGGTGATCGCCAGTAGTTGCAGTTAGAACGTGCGATTTATAGTACGACAACCATGGAAAACACTTGTGATCGCAGGTGATGGTACGATCGAAAATAGGTTTTCAAACCGGTTTAAAAACCTGGCAACGATCAAATTGATTGCAAAGAGGTGGCAAGCAATCGCCAGTGATCGTGAGTGCATCGTGCAATCACCGTACGATAAGCGTGCCACTAATCGCACTTCCAAGAGGGAATTTACATAGATACGAGAAGTGGTAAACTGATCGCGGGTAGACGCACGTCAAATGGTAGCTCATCGTACGATAGTATGATCCTGACTTGCGAGTACCTGGAATGTGATTAATGCATTTTTTTTTTCTGTTGATATTTGTAGTTGCTGTTTAATAAAATGAATGTCATTCTCGGGACTAAGTCCGGAATGAACTTCAACATCATCTTGTGCATCTTCGAAGGAGGCTTCTTCTATTTCCTCCGCTACAGGCTTCGCCCTTTCCCTGAGTTTTTTTGGAGGCATGTCTGAATTACACTGTACAGGTAATGTACGAGTACATGTGGTCTCTATGAACATTCGTGGTGCATGTCAGAAGTGAACACTGATTTATATAGCAACACGAATAATGAACGTAAAATAAATATTTTCCTTTGTTGAGGTTGTTAAAAAGAATTCCATTCACACCTTCTTTTCACAAACGCATAATTTGCATATCGAAATGCCAACTGTAGCATCCTTTGAAACCAGTGAATGCACAACGTTCGTAAGATGAGCGAAGTAACTGTACGATTAGCTACCATTCATCGCAAGTGATCGCACGAATACCTGCCACTAGTCGCAGCTAATTGCCCGTTTGTGTACCATTAGCCGTAGGTAATCGCACATTTGCCCACCACTTTCCGCAGGTGATCGCACGACTGGCTGCGACTTGTCTTAGGTGAACGTGCAACTAGTGGTACGATTAGTGGTTGGTATTCGTGCGATTACCTACGACAAGTTGCAAACAGGTCGTAAACAGTGTGACCAATAACAGCACAAATCGTGCGAGTTACTTGCGACCTGGCTGCGGAGGCCCTTGTCGTACGATTCATTTTGATCGGCAGGTAGTCGCAACTGCTAGTGTGACCAGGGCCCTCATATATCATGACACCATTGGAATAGAGCATTACTTGCCTGATTGCCATACTCACCAAACAAAATACCACGAGGGTATAAGTAAAACAACAGCTGGCAGTACTTGTATAAAACTGTAATTCTGGGGACTGCAAGATCAAGAAAATCAGAAAAGACAAGAATTAAATACAATCAATGTTCTTGTGAAGCTTGGAATGCTAAATAATACGCATTCCAAAGTCACACCGCATTTTGAAGGCAAAATATAACTCATACCAAGCCTACAGCTATCTTGCAATATCTGGTAGCAAGTCATTGAGCAAGCACAGAACCCCTCCCTAATCCTCTTCTCGAGATTAAAGCAACCAAATTAAACAGAATAAACGGGAATTTAAATGATCAGACTTGCGTTGGTATTGACGTACATCATGTCACAACAGTATTTTCTAATTGCCAAAGAAGGACGCTTTTCACTTGCTCAATATTTTTTGAGAGCACCTGTAGATTATGCCTATCTGTATCATAAGGTCATAACAAAATAGAAATATGCTATCTTTGAGACTGCACTCAACACACATTTCAAGAAAGTAGTATCACAGGATTTCCCTTCTACAAGTTAGATGAATTTCCTCGCAGATAAAAAAAAAAAAATCTTTTAAACATGATTGTTTTGAAACAGTCCTGTATAGACACAGTAATTCTGTAGCTGAATAAATATTTGCCCAGTGGACTCCTAGGATGTTGAATGGGAAATCAGTATGAAATACAGTTTAGTTTAGTTGTGTTGGGTGATCAATATTCAGTGAAGTCTAGTCCCACTCAAAATGTGGGAGGTTGAAGTTAGGATGAAAAACAAACGGGACTTTTCATTCAGTTCAGCAGCGCTCATTTACAAGAAAGTGGCTTATAGTCCTAAGTCTAATTCCTGGCACTTATTCAGAAAACTGATGTCAGATGGTGATGGTGATGGTGATGTGATCATGATAATGATGAGGAAAATGATCAGATTGATGATGATGATAATGAATGATTGATGATTGATGATGATGAATGACAATGGTGAATTCTGATGATTTCAGAATGATGATTAGATTGGAGAGGGCGATACATGATGATGGTGAAATTGGTGATTATGAATTGATGATAGTGAAGATTGACCATGATGAGGATGAGAATGATGATGCTAATGATGCTGGTGAACTGACCTTGTTATCTGGATGTATCTCGGGTAATTAATACTGTACAGGAGGCAATATGAACCATCTTACGAAACATGCCACTATGTCTGAAATTCCACAAACTACAATATGTTTTGTGAAATTGTTCTTTATTTATCAACTTCTAGAAGCTGTAAGAAGAAAAAAAATTGGATTTGATCATACCATAACCTGGATCGAAATTCAGCCCTGCCTCCCCTCCTTTTACTCTTCCAATCCCCTGCTCTCTACCCCTCCCCCCACCCCCACCCCACCCCCCCCCCCACTGTAGAAAACAAATCTTTGCAGGGGCTACTTTTTGCTGTTTCACAGCAGCTGCAGCATTCTAGATAATGTACTCTTTTGTATTGAACCCTATGGTAATTTACAGGGCTCTTATAATTGCCATTTTGCGGCGAATTACCCCGTGCCCCCGTGTATTTTTTTCCCTGCCCCCCCCCCCCCCCCCCCCCCGTCTCAAGGGAACGGACGGGAAACTGCATATTTGACTTTCATATTGCTTTCCGTTGTCACACGTACATTAGTTTAAGTTTTAGACGGTCCTCCTTTTTTCAACCTAATCCTAAGGCGGTAAAGTCAATTTGACTCGGTATGGGTCTGTACACTACGCTCGGGATTGGGGTAAATTAAAGAGAAGTACGTTTGGGATTGGGGTAAATTACAGAGCAGTCTAAGACTTAGACTACACGTACATGTACAAATGCCAAATGATCAGAATGTATAAGTGCAGCCTGGGTCTTTCCCAGCACACCTTTTTGACAAAATGTACATGTAGCGTATCAGATCAATTTACTACTTACGTCACCAAAACCAGAAGTTACACCCGATAACCAATTTCCTTTGCTGAAGTATACAAGTTCAGGTGCCTAGACACAGATTTTCATTTGATCCCCCTCTCCTCTCCCCTCATTCTCGATCTTCCCCGTCTCCCACTTTCTACCCACATTGCACAAATGCAGACAAGGTCACAGACGGATACTGAGTCACTTGATGAAAATGTTTTTCGCGTCTGTTTCATTCAGATTATATACTATACATTTGATGAATATTGCACTGCTAAGATTATGAACAAGTACAGAAAAAATTACATGATTATTCAGTGTCTACAACCCATGAAATACCACTTGAGGTAGATCTGTGATAAATGTGTATTGCATTTGCATGGAAGCCACAATATACACGTACAGATAAGAGAAAACAAAAACAAAATCAAGGTACAGTGGTCTCCACTTAATCGGGTAGGTATTTGCAAGCCATTTTTTTACCCATTTAACAGGAGTACCCTATTAAGTTGAGTAAATTTCAATACGAACGTAAACAATGTTTTGCTAAATTTTACCCATTTAAAATGGAATGAAACCCAGACACATTCCTGCATTCAGAGATTACAGAACAATACAAGAAGTAAATTAGTGAAAGTTTGAACAAATTTGGTTGAACGGTTCAAGATTTATGTTTGTTCAAAGTTTATTTGATCCTTGTTATGGAGGATTGTTAAATTGGCAACTCTACCAGCTTTTTAGATGAAAGTGTGGAGAACTCTCCATTGGTTTTGTACACAATTTTTCACTTATTCTCAATTTTTATCAAATATCGAATTTGCTCTTGCTTGTTGTGCAAGTACGTCCTAGCAAAAATGATTCTACATGTTTTTCTGAAAGAATTTAGATACTTTCTGAACTGACACTTCAGAAAACTGCAAATTATTGAAAAATTTGTGTACAAATCCAATGGGAAGTTCTCCACCCTTTCATCTGAAAAGTGGGTAGAGTTGCCAATTTAAGGATCCTGCATAACAAGGATTAAATAAACTTTGAACAATCATAACTCTTGAACGGTTCAACCAAATTTGCTCAAACTTTCACCATTTCCCTCTTGTATTGTTTTGTACTCTCTGAATTCAGTAAGATGTCTGGGTTTCATTCCCCTTTAACAGGATTAGGCCTACCCCTTTAAATGTTCCCCCATTATCCGGAGACAGCGGCGTAACTACGGGGGAGCACGGGGGGGGCCGGCTACACTGTGCTCTCCCCCCCCCCCAATCGGCCGGCAAAAAAAAAAAAAAAAAAAAAAAGGAAAAAAGAAAAGGAAGGAAAAGAAAAAGAAAAACTGAAACGAACCGAGCTAGAAATTGTACTTATACAGTATAGTGTACCTCTTGAACTAGACATGCAGCGTAAGTACTACTCGTTTTTTTAACATTATACTTACAACTGTTTATTCAATAATTTTGTTAAATATGTTCTTTTGAACTTATTTAAAGTGGTAGTATAGGCAGGGTTCGAAATTAACGGTAGCCCGCTAGCCAATGTGCTAGCAAAAATCACGGCGGACTAGCCAAAAATCCCCAAAATCTATATTTACTAGTCAGTGTGGCTAGCTAAAATATTCCTTAAGTGTCGCACCGAGTGTTGCATGTTTTTATGTAACAATGAATGAACTCAAAATCTTGATGTTTATTCGAACAAAATACGAACGAAATAACAAACTCTGGCGCGAAATCTGTACCTCGGCGCGGCCCCGCTACAAGCCATCAGATTCACTAATCATCGCCGCGCCATGAAGTCAAAGTACTAGTAGTCGGAATTTACGTACGGGCGCTGTGGTGAGCTAACACGATTTTCGCCGCAGAGGGGCTTGTCCAAAAACTCACTCGCGCTAGCTAATTTCGATCATCCCCGCTGGATATTTTCGGAGCGGTGTACAGTGGGATAGGCGCATAGGCCGATGTACGTATGGGAGGAAATCATTTTAAACAGATTGTGCTCAGTGTTTTCATGAGTCAGGCAACCAATGATAGTGGTAAGTTACGTTTTAAAAATCATTTTTTTACTTCATGTACAACGTTAGTCCCTGATAGTCCCACGCATGCATTATCTATGTTTTGACGGAGTATGTCATGTCTATGGTCCACACTGTCACACTGGCGGTAAATTTGTAGTCTCTTGCATTAAGTCGGATGTCGTGACTACTAGTCGCGACTCCGACTTTCAGTGACTTGTTTGGGCAACTGCAACAGACACACAAAACAAACAACAACTATCAATTGTTGAAACAATGACTGTTACTACTTTGAAAAATATCATATAATCAAATTTCCCTTATTTATTAATTCTAAAACTGAATGAAAGAGGGTGGACCTCGAATGGAAACACACAAACAAGACACACACAAATGAGTTGAAATAAATACATGTATCAATCTTTATCTTCTCTTTCTTTTCTTCTTCTTCTCCTTCTTCTCCTCCTCTTCTTTCTTTTTTCTTTTCTCCCTTCCCCTTCCTCTTCTTCCTCTTCTTTTTTTTCTTCATCTCCTTTTCTTTGCTTTCTTTTCTTCCCCTTCCTTCCCTCTTCTTCTCTCTACCCCTTGCCCTTCTTCTCCTCTTCTTCCCTTCTCCTCTCCCATCCCTCTACTCTTCCTCTTCTTCTTATCCTCCTCTTGCTCCTTTTTGTTGATTTCTTCCCCTTCCCCGTGCTCTTCCTCTTCCTCTTCTTTTCTTCTTCTCCTTTTCCTCCCTTCCCCTTCCTCTTTTCTTCCTCTTCTTTTTCTTTTCCTTCTCTTCCTACTTTTCTTTCATTTTTCTTTCTTCCTTTCTCCTTCCTCTTCTTCCCCTTCCCTCCTCTTCTTCCTCTTTTTTTCTTCCTCCTCCTTTTCTTTCTTTCCCTTCCCTCCCTTTCCTCTTTTCTTCCCCTTCCCTTCTTCCTCTTCTTCTCCTTCCCCTTCCTTCTTCCTCTTCTTCTTCCCCCTCCTCCTCTCCTCCTTTCTCCTCTTCCTCCTTTTCTCCCTTTCTTCCTCCTCATCCTCCTTTCTTTTCTAAACTAAAATTCTGTTCTTTTCTCTCTTTTTCTTTTTTTTCTATTTTTTCCTTTTTTTCTTTCTTTATTTTCTTTTCTCTTCTCTGCTTTTCTACTCTTTCCTTTCCTTCTCTTCCTTCTCCTCCCCCTTCTTCCATTAACTTGATCATGTAAAAACACGCTGTAAATTGCTTCAGAGCTCATCATTTTGATGAAGATACCAGCATGAACCCGTGACCCTGAACTCGTTCTGAGTTCGAGGCCTGAGCCTTGTCACATCGGGACCTGGGTGGAGAAGGGGGAAGGGGGTAGCCTGGTGGCCAATGGCTATTGCCAGTTGATTACATATTTTACATTATTCTCTTTGATATTAAACATGTGTATTCAAAACAGGCGGACTAGTCATTTTTTTTGGCGGGCTAGCCAGAATTCTGGCGGACTACCTAAAATTTCAGCTGACTAGTCCGTCTGGCTAGTTTAAAAAAAAGTTAAGCGCGACCCCTGATAGGTTCGTGCATCAATGTGGTGGATATTCAGGGTTCCCACATAATTAATCGTGTTAGACTGAGAATATCCCCGTTCCGTGGAATCATTTCCCCCTTCAAAATCTGTCGCTCGTAAAATTGCTTCTATTATCAAATACCGATAGCGCAGGCAATTTTTCAGATACACTTATCAAAATCAAACAATTTTGTGCAGGATATTTCTCCAAAATTCATCACTCACGTGGCACACCTTTTGTGTGTGCGCCATTTTGCATTTATGTAAAATTCAGTTTCGCCACTGAGTGCCCTTGTAACGAATTTAATTCAAATCGGATAGAGGGGTTATATGACTTGAATAAACACTTGCATAATTCTGTTTGTATGCACATTGCAGTATGAAATATTTCAAATTTCCAGGACCGTAGCCGTGGGGAGGGGGTGCGTTCAAAATAACGTAGCCTATTTCTATGATAAGTTTTTGATTATTCTTAAATGAAGGCCCTAAATTTCACGAAACAGTGATGACAGGGGTCAAAATAATCTCATAAAAGCGCTAGAACCCATGAGCTTCAGGGGGCTCTGCCCCCGACCCCCGACATATTACCGCCATATTTTGAAAATCATCTGCTATCAGCAGTTCATAATACATACATTTAGGCTATACCGTGGAAGTGCGGCAAGTGCCAAACAGTTCAGAGAATAAATTCCAAGTAAGGGTGCCCGCATAGGTGGGGTGCATAGGGGTTCCGCTCCGCTGAGCTCACTGCGTTGTAGCAAGTTTCATAAGGATATTTTGTCTCTCTGCTAACACTATTTTTCTTGAAAATGAACAGTCCAACAAAAACTAAACGCACCGCATTTTTTAGCATCATCATCCGCCGGGCGAAGGGCCGCGATGAGCTTAATGCCATGGCGTGGCGTCCAGTCCGTCCTTCGTACATTCGCGTCCGTCCGTGTCCACATTTTTGAAAAATGCTTCTTCTGCTTCGTCATTTATCCACCGATTTTGATTCGTCTGATTGTTCATATGATAGGGCTAGGTGGGGATTTAAAACCTTGCTCTACATAGAACATAGAAATTCCATTATATATATTAATTTATGCAAATTTAAAGTGGCGAAATCAAGACAAAAAAAATGCTGTCTCTCCTTTCATTTCTCAACCGATTTTGATTTTGATTGCTGTTATTGGTAGGGCGACGTTATGCACATTAAACTTCTACACAAGAATTTTGAAAATTATACTTTTATTAATTATGGTAATTTATCGCATATTTTGTTCCAAAAATAACAAAAATTGCTATCTCTCCCACATTTCTTGACGCGATTTTTTTCATTCGTTTGTTTGAATCTGATAGGGCAGGTGGGGGAGCTTCCAAAGACTTCACACAAAAAATTTTGAAATTAATCAGATTATGCAAATTTTGAAATTAATCAATATAGGCAAATTTACGGCAATATTTTTATCGAAATGACACAAAATAATGCTTCTTCTTCCTATCATTTCCGCAACGCGATTTTGATTGTATTGCTTTATTGTAGGCTGAGGTTATGCACATTTAACTTGAACACAGAAATTGAAAATTATAATTCCCCATTTTAATTTAAATTATGGTAATTTGAATGGCAAATTTTTCCAAAGGAAATAAACAAAAATTGCTTCTTCTCCACACATTTCTTGACCAGATTTTCAATTCTGTATTGATTTGATTGATAGGGCTAGGTGGGGCTTCAAGACTTCTACACAAAAGTTTTGGAAATTAATACAAGTTATGGGAATTTAAAAATTAATGCAATTGATGCAAATTTATGCAGAATTTTTTCGAAAATCACAAAAACAATGCTTCTTCTTCCTTCATTTCCTGCAACCGATGTTATCTGTGATTGCTTTATTTGGTAATGGGACTGACTTATGCACAATTTAACTTGTACACACAGAATTTTGAAATTATATCCATTAATTAATTATGAGTAATTTAATGAAGAAAATTAATGACGCACAAAAATAACAAAAAATTGACTTTTCTCGCACATTTCTTGCGACCGAATTTTTATTCTGTTTGTTTGATCTGATACGGGCTAAGGTGGGGGCTTCAAGAACTTTCTAACACAAAAATTTTTGAAATTGATCAATTATGCAAATTAAAATTAATTCATTAGTGCAAATTCAATCGACACATTGTATTCAAAAATCACAACAAAAATGCTTCTCATTCAATTATCTCAACCAAATTTGCGAATTTAAGTATTGCTCTTATCTGTAGAGCTAAGGCTTGGTATGCACTAAACTTCTACCAAGAATTTTTAACTGTTAGCTCCATTAATCTTAATAATAATTGGTAATTATGTCAAGATTGTATTACGCAAAAATAACAAAATTTATTTCAAGTTCTTATCATATCAAGTACCTTTATAAATTTGGCTTCCCACTTCAAATGTGTTTTTATTCGCAACAACAAAAAATCAGTATGAGCCCCGGAAAGGGATTGGGGTGCAAATCATATATAAATTCAATGTGTAGTTATTATTAATTAATTTTTATTTTGCATCAGTACCTTCCGGGGCATGAAACAATATTCTTCTCAGCTCTAAACTTTTTTATATTCATAGTTCCTTCCGGACATCAAATATAATATTTTTGACCAGTAATAAATTGTACCACATGAAATATCGGATATAATGAAGTGTGGCAGATGCCGATACGCTATCGTGCATTGACGTTTCTAGTTCAAAATTCTTGTAACTTATTCGAAGGTATGAATTGTGTAGTCAGAAATGCCGATAGGCAGGTTATTTTTTAAACTGGTGGTGATTTTTCGGGGTCAGCTGAAGCATGCCAGAGCATGAGAGTTCGATCGGTTTTATAACTTATTGTGACCATTTTGATAACACTTTTTTTTTCAAAAATGAACAGCTACAGTCGACAACAACCAAACAAAACAATAACAACGCCCCCACTAAC
>JZLH01S0224818.1:9960-24296 GCA_001188425.1 Eucidaris tribuloides
TCAAGGATTGCAAGGTGTTTTAAGTTGATCACTTAATTAACCTGTTAAAGACAAGAGACAAGATATCTCATTAAAAGAGTCTATGGCGAAATGTGTGTTAAAGCAAAATCAAACCGTCTTGAACGGGTTACATTCCACCTAACTGAGGCCGTATTGGTACCCGCCTCATCTCAGGGCGTCGATCCTGGGGGGGGGGGGGGAGGGTCACCACCCCAATGAAAATATTGGGGGGGGGGGGCATTGCCACTGAATAATTTTGAAGAGCTGAAAAATGCCTAAAATATAATGCGATGTATGTTTAAAAAGCAGTGCAAATCACAATACTATAAAATTACCCCCCCCCAAAAAAAACACTATTAAACATATCGCAATTTTCAAAATGTTTAAATATGATAAATTGCAATTTTGCAGCCCATGTGGACTGAAATTTTTTTTACTTCCCGCGAAACTTCTCGAAGATTTGGAACGCACTGCGCATGCGGAAAGAAATTAAAAGGGAAAAAGGAGATTTTGCTACAGATTGATCAGGATTTTTTTTCTGCGATGCTCCAATGTCCTTTACATATCATACTTATCTTAATGAAAGTATACCAAGCTCACACAAAAATTGAATGGGTTTGGACGTACATGTATGTTGCTGCGTACAAAACGCATGTAAATATCCGAGCTACATGGTACACTCAATTCATACACTCAAGACTAGTCATTCAACTCCATGTTTGTGTACAGTGCGCACGTATGTCCACTGAACTCTACACAGCGTATGCACTGAACTCTACACAGAGTTCAGTGAGCGTATGTCCCCACACCGGAAATGCACTGAGGCTCACGGGATATAACTTCCCGAAGTTTGTGTTCACACTCAAAATGTCGCGGGAAGTTTCTCGATGTTCGGGAAATTTCCTACAAAGTTGTGGGAAGTTTCGTGAGAAGTTTCGCAGGAAGTTTCGCGGGAAGTTTGTGTTCACATTACCAAACTTCGCGAAGTTAATCTTCGGGAAGTGAAACTTCGCGAAGTTTGCTGTAAGTGTGAATGCACCTTAGGTGAGGTTTCTCGGCTGACTGACTTCTCAAAATCTCTTTTTGTGGGGTCACCGAAACAACTCAATTGTTGATGAGTTTAAATGAGGCATTATAATGATTGATTAATCAGGATTAGACCCTGTGGTATGTGGATGAAAGAAAAAAGGGGGAGAAGGTGAATAACCAGCACCCCAAATATGGCTTGAAAGGGTGAACTAACACCCTCCAAATGAGATTGGTTCACAGCTGGAAAGTATTGGAATAATCACAAGAAATCAAAGGGAAAGTCCGCCCTGATGTCAAGTTGGTCTTAATACAAGCAAAAAAATGAGAGAAACATATAAATGAAAGTTTGATGAAAATCCATCAAAGAATAACACAGTTATGAAGTTTCAAAATTTCAATTTTGTGACGTCACATGCGAGCAGCTCCCCATACATCATGTACTATAAATTCCATATATTGCATTTTTTTAATGGTTCATGATAATTGATTTTTTTT
Source organism: Eucidaris tribuloides (assembly GCA_001188425.1). Lineage (NCBI taxonomy): Eukaryota > Metazoa > Echinodermata > Echinoidea > Cidaroida > Cidaridae > Eucidaris > Eucidaris tribuloides. The sequence goes on from JZLH01S0224818.1 coordinate 11,485, forward strand.
CATAGAAGCATAAATGAAATAATGTTTCTGATATGTTGAATGCACAGGTAAAATAATGTCCAATTTTCTGAGAAAATGACAATTTATAGAATGTACATGTATATTACATGACAAATGGGGCAGTTGCTCCCATGAGATGTAACAAATTTAAGACTTAAAAGATTTATAACTCTGTTATGGATTTTCACCAAACCTTCATTTAATAGGTTTCTCTCATTTTTCTGCTAATTTATTAAAATCAACTGGACGTCAGGGTGGACTTCCTCTTAAAATTAAATTACAAGATTAGAAGTAGTCCTTGATTTATTCGTGTTGAAGATTTCTGCTTTGAAAATTTCACAGTCTAATATTTCCTCTTTGTTGTATTACTAACAGCAGAAACATTCAACTGGCATTGGTGCCTCCATTTATGAAGTCAGTGAAATCACCCCATGCAAATCTAAAGTGGCTAAATAATTGTCGCTTGTTATATTGATATGACTGGATGACGTAATAAAACACATTTACGAATTATTTCTCTGAGTTTTAACCATAAACAAAAACTTATCAAGGTGACTGTACCCTTCAGATTTCAACTGGTGCTTCATGTTTTTGGTGAGTCTTTGTGAGTAAAAATTCAGAAAATTCACATCACGTGGAAAAATTAACAAAATTGGTTGACCAACAAAACTATGGGAGTATAAATTTGCATTGAGCATCTAAGGAGTACTCTAAACTTCACGAGTGCATCATACAAGAGATTCAAGGTGTTTTAAGTTGATCACTTATAACGCTGTTAAATGAAAAAGACAAGAATATCTCCATTAAAAAAGTCTAATTGCGAAATGTGTTTAAACAAAAATCAAATACCGTCTTGAAAACGGTTAATTCCAACCTAACATGAAGGCCGTATTGGTTACCCCAGCCTCATCTCAGGTGGCGTCGGATCTGGGGGGGTGGGGAGTCACCACCCCCAATGAAAATATTGGGGGGGGGGCATTGCCACTGAAATAAATTTTTGAAGAGCTGAAAAAATTTGCTAAAATATAATGCGATGTATGTTTAAAAAGTCAGTGCAAATCACCAATAACATATAAACTTACTCCCCCCACCAAAAAAAACACTATTAAACATGAGCAATTTTCAAGATGTTTAAAATATGATAAAATTGGCAATGTTTGCAGCCCATGTGGACTGTGAATTTTGGCATTTTCTCAAACTTTTGCAGCCCTCCCCCCCCCGCAAAGAAATGAAAAAAAAAAATGGGATGAACACTCCGTGCACATGCTAAACCTCTCGAACAATCAGAGAGCAGCGAAAACAAATACAAGTGTTGGACAGGATAAGTGTTGGCCATAAGTCTATCCGCCTCACATTAAAACATATAACAGTAAGCATAGCTCTCCATTAAACCTAACACACAATAATATCAAACCTAGATTAATCTAAACAAGCCTATCTATTCTATTGTGGTGTTACATTAGAGGATATACAGGATCATAAGATTAATGGCACGCCTGTTTTTTCCCCTGTCTGTCCGCAAAGTATTTCAGAACAAGTGTCCACGATTCAAACTTAGTGACTGAGTCACATTTTGAATCATCATCAAAATCATCGTTGAGACCTTGTGCTGTGTTTTTACAACAATGACCAATCCTGAAAAGGATTAGTGACTGGGGACCATAATTTTGGATACGATGCACAGGTTCCATTGAGTCAGCATGTTACACTGTAACACATGCTCTGTTCATACCGACAAGGTGTGTAGGTAGGGGGTCAATGGGGTAGGAGAGAGAAAAGAGAGTTGAGAATGTCACACAGTTTTCCCCCGTTTTTTCTAGCCCTCTCCCTCTCCCTTCTTTATGATAAATTGCTCCTCAAATTGTTTCTATTTTTGTACGATTAACATCTCATTCATCCTCTTTGGTAACTGCCACTTTTTTCTTCCAAAAAGCTCAATGATAACCTTTTCTCTATTTAAAGGCAGGGCGTCTCTTTTGCATGCCTAAAAATTAACTTTGTGTAAATACACTGTCATATAGAAGAAAATACAATCTGAGAACCTTTTGCAAAGTATATGAGCTAAAAGCTCAGTTTTAGTGGAATTACAGTGACCGTTACACTCTGAATTGAATTTTCGTCTCGCGAGACAAAAACTCCCGGCATAGAACAATCACTAAACCACCATTGTTTGTTTTACACATTTATTAAATTCTAGGCAATTATTGATCCCCAGATTTCACAGGTATGTCCTTCATCAATAGCCCGAGGACATGAGTGAGCTTTTACTGTTCTGCGGGTAGGGTGCAAATGAGATTCCCTGTCTTTACATGTCTGGAGCTCACCCTGGCCTCAGTCCAGAACATTTCCCAACATGGCAGCGAGGACTTTTGCTGTGTCTGTTCTGTTTGAAGCGATCACTGGTTTGTCTGAGATCTATTTCACGTAACACGATTGTAATCACAGCAATTAGAGTGAGTAACCGCACACACAAGCAGAAAGATTCTTTACAATTAAGCTGTTACAATTCAAAATTCTAGTGAAAAGTCATGGTGGTACTTCTGGGTATGTTGTCAATCAACCATGTACAGGATGGATTGTGCGGCTGTGACACACTTGTACACTTGCCTTCGAGTGTGCAGCATTCCAGCAGAAGTTAATAAAGGATCACATAAGCTCTGCCTTTCGAATCATGTTTTAGATGTCCTGCCATTCATACGACAACAACATGAGGCATTTGGGAGAATTGTGATTAAAGCTGAACACCTCTGGAGCACAACTGAATTTGGCCATATGCTATCATTATTCTAATTTGCTAAATTACATGGGTAAAACACCATAATTTGGTGAATGGCAATTACAATTATGTTCGTAATGTCACGTTTTAGCCGCCGTGTGAAAACGATCTGACAGATGAGGCCAACTTGGCAGAGACCCGTTTTCATTCTTGCTATACATTGAAAATCAAGTTAGCTCACAGCCTCAGTCCAAATTTGACAACTATTGTGTGTCAAGATGCCTCCCACATTATTTTCTCTCCTTAATCTCAGGATTTCTCTCCAGACTAAACAGGAGTTCAAAACATAATCGCTCCCAGCGCTAAAAACAAGGAAATGCACAGATATAATGGGATGTGACTCAAACAGGTTCACAAACACAGCCCACACTTTGGGCTACATTTGCCTCAATGCATAGATGCAAGAATATCCTCCGACATCCCTTGCGTCTGTATGACCCGATTTACACCAAAAAGCTGGTCCGAGGCCAGGCTCGAGCCGGCCTAAATTGGAGGCCCGGGGCCCGCAATTTTGTGCATTTATACCAAATTATTAGGCCGGGCCTAGAGGCCCTCTTTCCAAAACTCGCCGCATTGTGTCATGTTTGAATGGGAATGTGAAGTAAATAGCAATTTTTCACATGCGTTGATGTTGATATGCAAATGCAGTTCGTAACAACTGTATAAAGAAAAACAAAAACATGAATTCGGATGAATTAAAAAAGATACATAATAGAGGTAATAGTTCATGTATTTTGTTTGTTTGTTTTTATTTACAATAGTTGGTTGATTGATTCACTGTTTACCTGCACGCTGCATACACCGGAAATAAGTTCGCAAGTTTTGGCATTGTATAGGCCTACTATGTAACAGCGCCACATCACATGGTAAATTGGGGGCCCCAAGGCGTCCTTTCCATTTACATCGGATATAGGCCGGCCCGAGGCCGGTTTGGGGCCAGCCTGACACTACCTCCAGAGATGGTCCCAAATCGGAGAGGGCGTCTGGCCGCCTTCCCATTTACACCAAGCTTTAGGCCAGCCTAAATGCTTGGTGTAAATTGGGTCTATCTTTCCCACTAACAGGGTTAAATCTGACATGTTTTTTGCTAACATCTTCTACTTCTAGCTCATTTTGGGATATTGCCACATGCATCTGGTCTTTAAAGTCTTGTCAGAAGTCGGATGTAAACTTATTCTGTCATTGAACCCTCGTCAGGGTAATTCAATTCTGATGGAAGTGCCGAACAAAAGGGCAATCCGTGTCAATTCTGTAAGTCTAGCGGTCCCTTGGAAGAAATACTAACAAATCAACGCTACTATTCACGCAGTGATGATCACTTGAGGACTATGAGCAAATAGGAAGACAAGTTTACTGATATTCCCTTAATGACATGTTCACCTTCTATCTACATTAGAATGTACGTATATCATTACAGATGAGTAATCACAAAATGCTTTGACATTTGAAAAACTATATTCAACGTGATCTTTCTTTTGAGTAATTCTACTATTTTGTGTGTGTTACTTGACGAATGGTTGTATCACACATATTTCTAACCAGTTAGCAAGTGACAGTGTAAGGCCTTGCATTATGTGCAAGAAGTTAAAGGGCAGTGACATGATTGGGAGAAATAACAAAATGCCTCTTGAATCAAACTGGTTGAAAGATATATGAATGGATACTCCAGCTGGAGTGTATCTCCTGGCAGAAAGGATTTATCTTGAATTTGTTTACTTAAGCCAAATCAAGCATGTACATACTGTCATTTTGTTTCACTCAAGCCCCAATAGAAATAGATCATATTGAAATCTACACAACAGATTTGTCTGTCACAAGGCATACTGATGGAAGTTATTTTAGAACGAGTCATCTTTTGTTGGCAAAATTTTCACAGTAGAATCCTTGTACAGTTTACTTGATTCTAGAATAAATTCACCCCAAGCTGAGGACTACCCCCAATCGTGTCATTTACCTTTAACTGTGAATCATAATAAAGGGTACTTCTTCCATTCTTGCAACCTTATTTCAATGTCAAGGCAAATTTATGATTAATGTGCCAATCATCAGGAATCAAGGTCTGCTGTCACAATCCATTATTGTCTGTTTGTTGGTCTGTCAGTTCTTCTGTTCCTCTGTTCCGAGTCCGTATGTATCTTGTCTGCTCAAGTGAAGGGGGATGAAAGCTCTACAGAGTTTTTTCACTGATTACATTTATTTATTTTTTTCTTGTGGAGCAAACAGTAGCAGAGCTACCACCATTCTCATGTTTCAAATCATGGAGAAAAATATCTAGATATTACACGTTCAAGCAACAAAATAGGTGAAAATCTTTAATTGGTAGCGAGAGCGTCAAATTTGTTTGTCATGACGGGGGGGGGGGGGGGGGGGGGTGGGGGGGGGGGGGGGGGGGGGGGGCGAGGAGGGGTGGGAGGGGGAGGGGAGGGGGCGGGGGGGGGGGGGGGGGGGGAGGGGGGGCGGGGGGGGGGGGAGGGAAAAATCAGTACATTTTCAGTGAACTCCTGCAGAATTAGTGTAGACTGGGAATATATGGCAATAATTTCCCTTCCACTGTATACAGTCCTTGGAACAGCATAACCAGGTAGACACTTTCTTTTCCAAATATGTATGTGTTTGTGTGTTCATTTATTTGGATTTTCCTTCTCATTATCTTCTCAGCAAATACAATCCACTTCATCTTTCAGAAATGACATCACGAAAATCCCCCCCCTTTTTTTAACATCAAGAATCAAATAAAATCCTCCTAAATTATATCTTCATTCCAAGCACTAAGCCTACCATGTACACAAACTGTTACTTTCCACATAAAAGCTGCTACATAGATGATATTAATCTGTAACATATTTATTCTACTTTTTTTTTTGGGGGGGGGGTTCAGAGTAAGGATTAGCCTTTAGGAATGGGGTTAGGGCCATTAGCTGCAATTGTCATCAAAGTAACTGTTGTAGGAGCAAATGTCTTACAACCTTGCAAACAGTAGTATTTTTTTAATAATAGAGGCATTATGCTTTCATGTTTTTTCAGCCAGGCTTTTATCATCCTGGCAAACCATACTTGTTTAACGTTGCAATAACTTGTGAACTTGACATGGATTGGGAGACTTTGGAACACTGATAAAAGTCTTTTTATGCCTCCGCAACGAAGTTGCAGGAGGCATCATGTTTTCGGGTTGTCCGTCCGTCCGTTACCGGATCTCGTTACCGCGATAACTTAAGAACCGCTAATCGGATTTTGATGTAACTAGGACCAAGTATGTACTATGAGGCAACGATGAACTGATTAGATTTTGGAGTTGAAAGGTCAAAGGTCAAAGGTCACAGAGCCTAGAATATGTTTGATTTAGGCTTGGTACCATGATAACTTTCCAACGACTTATCAAATTTTAATGAAGCTTGGCTAAAGTATGTATTATGAGGCAACAATGAACTGATTCAATTTCGGAGTTGAAAGGTCAAAGGTCAAAGAGCCTAGAATATGTTTGATTTAGGCTCGTTACCATGATAACTTCAGAACGGCTGGTCAGATTTTGATGTTACATGGGTGAAATATGTATTATAAGGCTTCAATGAACAGATTAGATTTTGGAGCTGAAAGGTCAAAGGTCAAAGGTCACCGGGCCTAAAATATGTCAGATTTGGGCTCATTACTGTGGTAACTTGAGCATGACTGGTCCGATTTTGATGTAACTTGGGAGCAGTATCTAATATAAGGCACCAATTTACTGATTCGATTTTGGAGTTGAAAGGTCAGAGGTCAAAGGTCATCTTGCCTCATGTCTGAATTGAGCTCATTATCACAATAATTTTAGAACTGCTTATTAGATTTTACTGTAATTTGGTCAAAGGTCACATGGGCTTATTTATCTCATTGGTTTTGCTACCATGGTGACTTGAAGCTTGTCAAATTACATCAATTGGATGGGATTGTGGACTGCGGAGGCATACCCATCAAATGCGCGCAGTCGAACTGGTCTAGTTTATTTTGTAAGATGAAAATCAAGTCACTATTTATTCAGTCATTCGTGGCTGTTTTTGATTTTGAAAAGAAACAAAGCAGGTTTGCTCTAACTGCAGTGCTCCCCAACTATCTCACGGAATTTCCTAAAGTCTAATTCCCCTCTCCCTACCTTCCTTTACGTAATTTCATCACAAAACCAATTTAACAAAAGATGGGGAGAACTACTGTAAAAATATCACCAGAAAATTACTTCAAATAAATCTTAGATTCCAATAGGTATAAGGGACTGGTAAATGACCTCCTTGTCAACATAACTCCATAAGATCATCAATAAGAAGTTCAATGTTTGCCTACTGCACAGCACCTCCAATTCCCAATAGGGCCATTTTTTCAGACCTTTCTTGATTAGAGATCATTAGACAAGAAAATGGAACCCAGGGGGATGGTAGTCATTAATCTCCATAATTTGACTCATGACCTTTGACCCCATTATGTATTAATCATTACACAAAATCCAAATGGATAGGGACTACCAGGAGCAACAGCTTCAAAATGTATGTGGTTGCTATGGATACGTGTTACACTCTAGGATAGTGAAGCATAAACAGAACACTATTACATGTAATTTCAGAAGTCAATCATGATAATTTTACTGATTTGTTTACACAGTGTTCAGTAGTTGAAATGACTTTGCAATTTTACCACTTATTACTCTGGGAAAAAATATTAAAAATGATCACCAGGATTGGGAGAAATAAAAAATGCTTCTCGAACCAAACTGGTTGAAAGATATATCAATGGATACACTAGCTGGAGTGGATCTCCTGGCTGAAAGGATTTATCTTGAATTTCTTTACTTAAGTTGAATCAGGCATGAACATACTAGCATTTTGTTTCTCTCCAGCTCCGATAGAAATAGATTCCAAATAACGCTACACAAAAGATTTGTCTGTTACCAGGCATACTAATGTAAGTTACTTTATAATGAGTCCATTTTTGATTACCAAATTTTCACAGTATAATCCTTGCATAGTTTACTTGATTCTAGAATACTTTCAGCCCAAGTTGAGGACTACCCCCACTCATTGTCATTCACCTTAAACTCTTGCCATATCTCTGACTAAGTGGAATATTTCCCAGTTGATTGAAATTTGAAGAAAATACCAAGCTGACTTCTAGTTTAACATATAGCTACTCTCATTTTATCTAAAAAATGGCTTCTTTAAACTAGCATAAGAAAAAAAAATATACACCGGTATTTCACAAAAAAGTTCAGTAGAATCTGTAGGCTAATAACACTATACAGTATGTACTTGATAAACTTTGCTTCATGACTAAAAACAAGTATGAATTGTGGTTCTTTACTGTTTCCTGAGGTTATATTTCACACCAAAATAGGAAATTTGCCAATTATCATAATGGAATACAATTTGCATCTGACAATGCCACATTCAGATTAAATATATAGGTATATATACATAAAAGCAAGGTGAAGAGGCAGACAATGTGAAACAACATCCAACATAATTAACAGCCCTATCAAGGCATCAGCCCACTAATTCAATTAGAGATACACATGGTTGTCTATGGTTTGGATGTTACAGGTCAGTGAATGAATGTTTTCCTATTTGCCATTTGGGACGAGATATATTTTTGTGTCTCTAGTATGATTGACAGTATATGAGCCCGAGGACAGTAGAACAGTCATATTTGAAAATGAAAACAATTGAATCCAGTGTCTTGATAGCAGGGATGTAGCCGAGGCCGGCCGTTCCGAGTCACGAGGCCGCTGGAAAAATGTCTTCCCACACGGACTTTGTACATGCGACTCGGTCCGAGGCCAAGGCCAAGGCCGCCAAAATCCAGCCTCGAGGCCGGCCTCGACTACATCCCTGCTTGATAGATTAACAAGGAATTGAAGAACTTGGAAAACAGAAAAAAAAACTTATTAAAAATTTAAAGCACAAGTTTAGTTTTGGCAATTTTTTTTTAATTTGAAAGCTTTATGCCCAAAGGTCCTATCACACCAATAACAAATTCTGAATGTCTTTCGTTTTTGTTTGATTAGTTAATGAAATATCTTTTTTTTTGGGGGGGGGGGAACCCCGAGATTTTCAACTACATTTTACAGTTTAGCAGCCAAAGCATTAATAAGGTGTTAAGGTTATCTGAATTATACCTCAGCAGTGATCTTTCTGCTGAGGTGGTGATGCTAATTTGAGAATAATAACAATGAAAAGTTATAATGCAGAATGGCGGATTTGAATTTGTACAGTCTCCCCTACGACACCACCCCTTCCCCAAAAAGAAGAAAAGAATTGAGTGTGGGTAAAGGTAATGATGGTGATGATAATTAAAAAAATCTAATGATGATCATACACATATAACCCCATTCCCTAGACAGTAAGGAAAAGTGTTCTCCTGTGAATGTTTCTTTTGTCCAAACAGTTCCCACTGTATAACCACCAGCCCCATCATTCAAAAGTCTTTTACAACAACATTAAAGTCAAATCTACTGGCTTTTGGTACTTTTTGGTTGCATGGATTGATGGAGACCACCCAACTGTGACAACAACAAACAAACACAAAGGTGTTTCTATTGGGTACTTCCACATGGTGGAAACTTTTTCATGTGCATCCCTTTCAGATACTCTGTGGAGGTAGAAGGTCTCTCTTCCACAGACATGACAGATGCTCTTACATACAGTAGTTTTCATAGACAATAATTGTTTCACATCTGTACTCCTCTTCCTCCTCCTCCTCCTCCTCCTACTACTACTACTATTCATCTTACTACTACTACTACCACTACTACTACTCCTTCTACTACTAACTACTACTGCTACTACTACTGCTACTACTACTTCAACCACCCCCGCCACCACCACCACCACTAACACTGCTACTACTTCTGCTACTGCTGTTATTACGACTCACATGCATATATATTTTTATAATTCATACAGATGTCTGTTTAAAATTTGTGAAGACTTATTCCCACAAGGTTGTTAGACATTTTCAAATTTCTTGTTTCCATTTCAATAAATTTATAAGTGTTCAAAACCCTTAATGATACTACATTATTGACACAGTCATATTTAATGAGTGTGTATTTGAATCACTTTATTTTTTATCAATATGTAATACGAAATACATTTCTTGAATGATCTCCACCTTTTAAAGCTATGTTATCCGTGATCATAAGTCTGATACACACACACATTAGGGAAGCATTTCACAAAACTCGTTATCGATGGCAAAATGACAGTCTTCTGCTTACAAGCTAAAGCATTCCTCACTTACATATGGTGCTCACTGCTCAGCATAATTGTAACTGATTTTCATCATTTTTTAGAAGTGTATTTCTCTACAACGAAGCCATTTCACATAGACAGTATGGTTCTACCCCATGGTTGTTACAAAGTAATGCCTCTGAGGATAATGACCTCAGTGTCTGATCATTGAACTCGGAGTCTCGGACATATTTAAAAAATAATCATAATTACCGTGCCGTCAAAACAGAAAACAGGATAACCAATGCCACACAATGGTGATGGATAGGGAGGGGGATCTTCTAATTCTTTGTGACACATTGATGTCACATATGTTTTTATGTTTTTATGCCATAACAATTCCTTGCCAGAATCAATTCTCAACCACTATAAGCTAAATAATGCAACTCATAATTATAGTACACGAAATTCCAATAATTTCCATTTACCATCTATTCGTACATCTTCTTTTAGGAAATCTATCTTTTTTCATGGTCCACAAGTCTGGGGTAACATACCACAAATTATACAAAATTGTAAGACATTGAATAGTTTTCGGAAAGCATATAAAACATTTTTACTGAATAATTACTCAAAAACTGGGATATGATTATTTAATCTTTCAATGATAATACATGTATGTTACTAGCAGTTACATGTAGCACGTCAGGTTGCGCCTTATGTTTGTTGTGCATGTGTGTGTGTGTGTGTGTGTGTGTGTGTAAATGTGCATACATTTATGTGTATGTTCATGTGTCATTCTATGTTTGCTATTCAAATTATAATACAATATGATTTTAATTTAAAAGTATTGTTTCTATTTTAGGGGTTTAATTTTAAAATAAGGCCTCTCTGCCTTTTCATTGACCCCTTCACTTAATATTTTTTTGTTGGTGTCACATTGTATTGTAAATGTCATTTTGCCTTTGCATTTTGAAATTATATGTCCTTTGTATGTTGTTGTTGTTTTTTATTAAGTGAAAATAAACGATTTGAATTTGAATTTGAATTTGAAGAGTTCATTGCCATTGTCCCTGTCACAATTAATTTCATAAACATTGAATAGAACAAAAAAGACTGAAATGTAGAGAGCATAATTGCTCTGAATTATGAAACATGTGTATCAATGAAGGAAGTTTAAAGGGACTGAATCGTGGCCATCGACCGGCCTGATGAGAACAAAACTCAGGGCCGTCACCCTGTTCGCTAGCTCCGTTTCGAGTTCCATACTGTATACGCGGTGGAGTGTTTATTTCGTTGCAGTACTCAGCGGACCGCGATGGACGCGCACGCTAATACGAAAGAGCCCGAATAATCAATTCGGCACGTTTCAGTAAATTTGGTAGGACCTCCACTCAGTTTGCTGCTTCTCATTGGCCGGACTGAATACACGATCTGCCAGTGCGCTGCTGCGTGCATCGAACTGGTTTTGCAACACATCAATTTACACCCACGTGTGCATACCTTTAAGGGGGGATCACTTTAACCCATTGGAGACTAAGTACGAGTTAACTCATGTTGGGGTCTATGGAAAATGCATGTTATAGTGAAATCAAATCATCTCCAACGGGTTAAAAGAGAAACCGGGGAAATATTCTGAATAGATTATTAGTTAGCAGCATTAAGCATCAACCATCAAAGACATCAAATCACCTAAAAAGATCTTTTGAACATTCTCGGAAAACTGACATCTGACTTTAAATTCACTATTGCTAGTTGGGACTCCCTTGTGTCATACCTCCTTACAGTAAATGAAGGCTTGGAGTTGAGAAATTTCATGAATTTACTCCACCCCCCCCCCCCCAAAAAAAAAAAAAATTTAAAAATATCTTTTTAAACATGAGTGCATTAACTTAAAGACAGTTTTGGTTAATAGATTTGTGGTGTTCAACTACCTATTATGTTTGGTAATTGTTGTCTTTGAGGACTATTGAGGAGGGGGGATAATAGGGGGGTAATGGGGCTTGATATTTTTGAAGAAATAATGCTCATTATGAGGCAGGAAGTATAGGTCTACTTTTATCACGTGGCAACAAGAGAATAAGGCTAATGGGCTCCACTCACAGACCACTTACTCCTGGGGCAGAAAGTCACCTGAAAAGTTAAGGGATCATGGTATAAAAATACGTATATTAAAGCCAAAGCATAGTTTTGGTAAATGGCAAATCATGAACATTTTTGCAAAATTTCCTGATTTTTAGATGCATCTATATGATGTATCAATGCCCTGAAAATTGCTTGCTCTGAAACTCTCTCATTTTTTTGGAGAAATTACACAAATGTAAAAATGTCAAGGGGGGGGGGGTATGACCCCCGAATATTTCCCATAGGTAATGTACATACAGCCAGATGCTTTCCTTTAATCTAAACATTATAATTTGTCACTATAAACAATTTTCAGAAGGTTTGATGTTGTTTTCTGATGTCTAGGATGACTATAGATTAGTTTGTGAAAGATTGACAAAAAAGTTCTCTTTTTGGCCAAAACTATACTTGTGCTTGACTGAATAAATACAAGAGCATTCTTGATTGGTAAGCGAAATTATGATATTGAGAGAAATAATAATTTTGTAGAATGACAGTTTCTGGGATTGTGGGTAAAAGAGACTACAGAAATGATATTTGAGTGAATGTGTGTGTGTGTGTATGTGCATATGTGCACAGGTTTCTATATTTGTGTGTGTGTGTGTGTGTGTCATCAAAGCAAAGAAATGATTAATTTTGGGGTCAAGGAACAGCATTATTGTAGGCCTATTGGTAATGAAATGATACATTTCATACAATGTAATCAAGAATTTCCAATGACT
>JZLH01S0224851.1:10992-24787 GCA_001188425.1 Eucidaris tribuloides
CCCTGATTTCCCTGATGGGCTGGGAACCCTGGTTTATGAAACTTTGTAGGATCTCCTGCAGGATATACATGTAAGTTTAACAGTTAGCTAACCTGCTTCTGCAGTGCCTGCGTATCATTCCCGATGCTGTCAAAGAACGGCCGGGCATCTCGTTCCGCCTTCTGGAGCCACTGCTCAAACTCCGCCATGTCCGGCTCCAGGTGCTCCAGCTCGTCCTCCTCCACGTTGAGCTGCTTGGAGCGGGCCTCCGCCTCGTGAAGCACAATGTTGTAACGAGCCTGCAGGGAGGTCTGGCCCTCCTGGAGCTTGTTGCGGATCTCCGGCTTGAGCTGGGAGCCACGCCGATCCAGGAAGTTCTCCGTGTTGTGGACGGCGAGAAGCACGGGCTGCTGGCGGGCCAGGATGTCTTCATAGATGGCCTAACAATGAAAGATTATACCATGATAGTAATTGCAAATATCACCGAAGGTGATTAATACCCCCAGACCATTAGACCCCTGATTTATAGCCATGATATGCCATTACCATGGCAACAGTTTCCAACACCATCAAAAAATGTGTGTTGCTCATCTTCATCCCAAGACCAATGTGTGTGGCAAATTTCATGAGTAATGCTCAAAAAATGGGGAAGCAGTACGATCCACAAGATTTGCAATGGACCAACCACTCACCCACCCACCTAACCATACGCTGGTTCCTATAAACCCCCTTCAACTTTGTTAGCAGGAGTATTCTATTTTTATAACTCCAATGCGATTGCTATCTATGTGCTTGTATATTATTACTCTCGTCACACGAGTACAGTTCTTGCTTGCACTGGATGCGCATCATTTCCACCCTCCTTGAAATCTCCAAGTACAGTGAATGATATTTACATAATCCAGCTTAATCAGCCTAATCAGCAAGATCTATAAAGTGGATAGAGTTAATACAGAAATTTGATGTCATGATAGCCCCATGTCTATCATCCCAAATAATATCAGTTAGGCAGTTACGAGTTCGTTTGTTTTTAGATCATCTAACAACAGCTACAGATAATTAAGACTTATATAATTATTCTTTTCTGAATGAGATGAATGATCATTTTATCACATTTCGCTTTCTTTTCACTGAGTAGTAATGTTCTTATTATTCACGAGTATTTGTTTCGTAAATCTCACAAAAAAATTAGACATTTTATGTCATCCCGATCCCAACGCTCCCAAAGATCTCCTTTGCTACCACCAGCAACTCACCTTGGTGGTTCTGGTCTGTTGGCCCAACGGTTTGACCTGTTGCCATGATTGGCTGCTCGGTGCCAATGGTTTACAGCTGCGCAACGGTCACCCAGCCCAGAGGGTCCACGAGTGGTATCAAATCAAGCGAGTTTGGCTCTTGTTCAAGATGAAGGCCTGTCAGTAGATCTAAACGAGAGGGAAAATTATTAAGTTAGTCAGTTGAAGTCATCAGAAATTTTACAACATTCATGGCCAAAAAAGGTAAAGTGGCCTCTAATGTTGAATTAGAGCTGAAAAAACTATCCTTACGCCCTCTCATATGGTTATACCTATAGGCCCTAGCAACCTTTTTCCTAATAAATATATTTTTGCTTCTGTTTTACTCTTATAGCAGTCTAAGTGTGTTCAGCAGCCACTGTATGACTGCTCTCCGCAGCGTAAATCTGAAAACTTTCGTACTATACAAATAGCAGTCACAAACATTATTGTGCTAGAAAAATTCTTTTATTTCGCTTCTGATTTCTCACTTAAGCAAATCACACGCAACTACCATACACCATTGACAAAAAAGTCAAATTGAAATTTAATTTATGAAAACCCTCTTACCAAATGTATTAATTGGAAGCATTGTAGTGTAGGTATCGTAATGCACATACACACACACACACACACACACACACACACACACACACACACACACACACACACACACACATACACACACAGATAAAATAAGACACACACACATACACACACATACACATACTGAAAATGAGATTTAAACCTTTAGTTTCAGACTAGTCTTACTCCCAGACCCTTACCCTGTCTTTCTGGTCCATCTGCAGCTGTGCCAGCATGTCCCGTAGTTTGGCTAGCTTTTCGTGCGAGAGGCCAATCAGTGTGTCGTAGTACTCACGCAACTCCTCGATGCGTTTCTGCATCTCGTCTATCTGTTCCTTCGTGAGTTTGCCGCGGTGGTCATGGAGGAAGTGCTCGGCATTCTGGATCGACTCGATGATGTTGGCGCGTCGACTCATCAGTTCTTCATGGAGGTGCTGTTCGACACAAAGAAAAAAAATAATATTTTCATCATGGGAAAAGTGATAGGCAATCATGCTCTGTAGTTTCACCTTTCCACTTTGTAAAGCATGAAGGCCAAAATTACTAAGCAAAATTTTGCATTGGAGAGCATTTTGGACATCATCACTTCAATGGCAATAGTGCTGATATTAAAATCAAACTGACACATGGACACAGCATCAAAAATTGCCTTGAGAGCAAGCTACACAATCTGGCTCTGCAGAAGCACAAAGGAATTCCAACAGATGGAATCAGTTCCACCACCAAATGTCATGATTTGAGGGAAGAGGGACGGTTGAGCACTCATAAAACGGATTTAACCCACCAAAGTCTGGTCCGAAGACCTTAAAAAGCATTAAAAGCTACAAGTGGTTCTGCAACTTAAATGTTTTTCAAATTAAAGTCATCTTCCAACTACAACATGGTGCTCATCTAAAATGGGAGAAATGATGGCTCCGGAGATGACTGTACTGGTGATCTGCTAATGAATAACTCCTCCACACAGTAGTCTACACTGCCACCAAAACAGCAAAATGCAACAATCCCGAAACCCACCTTATGTTCGGTGATCAGCGTCTGCAGAGAAGCAACATCACGGACATTCGGAATCGGCTCCTGGATCCGGGCCTTGATTGGCCGGCTCCAGTCAAGCAGATTCTGCAAGTCACTGTTGCGCTCCTCGTACTGACGGATGATCTCGTACATGTCCTGGATGGACTCCTCCCGAAGGGTCACGTTCTTGCCGAGGGTCTCGTAGCGTTGGCGCAAGCCGCGCACTTCGCGCATCACATCGGTGTCTGTGGTCACAATGAAAGGAAAATTTGAAGAATTAATAACTATATTATGCCTGAAATATGCCAGGATATATAAAGTTCACTAACCCTTGCCTTGCTCACTGGGTAGATATGTTTGTGGCCCATTATCCTGCCAAGTCACAACACAATCTGACCTCCCCCCCCCCCCCATTAATTATCCCTGAAATATGTCAATTTACGCAAAATTAATTGACCTTTGACCATAACCTTTGGCAAGATTCTGAATGGAGACAGAAAATGCTTTTCTGGAGGGCACAAATGATTGATGACTGGAATTTCAATACATACATGTATTTGCACAATACAGCAAATAATAGTTATTTTAAGTATAACAGAGGTTATGTCTAATATTAAACTGATATCATATTATGAGTTACTAACAATTTTAGTCACTGAACATTTTAACAATTACCAAGCTTTAATGTATGAATGCCAGCCCATACAAAGCTTAGTGCAAAAATGGCAGTAAAATTTGCGTGAAATTTAACTGCCTATGAAATTGCATGCAAAAACATATTTCAATCATTCCTGGGTAGCTGAATTCATGTACAAAACAAACTTTGCAAACTGTAAAACTGAAGTAATATATTGAATCTATAAAGTCTGAGGAACTACTAACAAAAATTGGGGGAAAAATGTCAATAATGATTAAAGTTTAGTATTCATGTTCACAAGCAAACATTTCCGCATGATTAAAACCTTAATCTCATGTTTGGGGATATGTATAATGATTAAATATCTGAAGTCACACGACACAATACAAGTCAAAATCTGACACACAAGTTAACCTGTTGGATACACAAACAGTATATGCCATGTATTAACTCTATGGCAATAAAAAAATCTTGGAAGCAAAGGATTAATTACCTTCTGATACTTGGAAGGTCTGCTGAATCTCCACCACACGTCGTTCAGTGCGTGCGACAGCGCCACTAGCCACCTGGGTGGATCGACGTCTGTTGGTTACGACGGTCTCAGCTGATTGAATGAGGGCATCCAGCGTCTTGCCGATCTCGTAGGTTTGGTCAACTTTGGGCTTGAAACTGGTTACCTCACGATTTAGCGGCTGAAATTATGAGATGGTTGCAACAATTCACATGTAATTTATTGATAAATAAATCAATCTCAGTATTCACACATATTAAAGGGATTAGATTAATCTTTGAATGAATGACCAACATACTGTACAGTGTATATGTTTTGCAAAGCACAAAATAGCAACATGGCAAGATTGGCATATGGCCCACCTTCTATTTTTTGAGTTTTTAGTGGCAGGAATGTCTTATGCCCCCTTCCCCACAACTAAAGATGCAGATTACTGGAATGACCTATCGTCACACACACTTTAGGAGCTTTTAATGTTTGGAATATCCTTTGCCTTTACCACCACTCCTCCAATTAATGGAGATTTTGTTAGCTAAAATGACTTTCAACCACTCTTCCCCTACCAAAAAAACTCCAAATTCAAAAATATCTTGAGATGCTTACGGTAGCACATTTATGACAAATACAAGAACAAAGAATGTTTACAAGAACTTTCCTCCAATCATTGTATACTAATTTACAATTGTTCTTACCAGGCTACCCCCACCAAGCTTTCAGACTCTACTTCCATTCACCTTCCCTTCCCCTGAACCCTCCTCCTCTCTCTTCCCCTCCCCTTCCACCCTCTCCCCACTCCACTTCCCCTCTCCTCCCCTCCCCTCCCCCTCTCCCTCCTCCCACTCCACTTCCCCTCCCCATCCCCTCCCCTCCCCTTCCCTCAGAGTCATCCCTCAACACACCTTCATCTGTTCCAGCTGGTTGCGTAGAGCCTCCAGACTTCTTGCAATTTCTGGTAGCTGGTTGAACTTGGTCTCTGTCGAGTCCAGCCACATGATGACTAGACGTACAGCATTACGATACTTCTCGTTGACTTCCTTTCTCTCGGCCAAGTAGGTATTCCTAAGGAAAAGATTAGCATAATTTAATTTTGATTAGCATGACCTGTTTTCCACTGATTTTTAATGGCTAATAAATAGATTGATTGATTGATTGATTGATTGATTGATTGATTGATTGATTGAATGATTGATTGATTGATTGATTGATTGAGTTACATGTATTTAGAAGTTTATCATATATTTATCATTTCTTCGTTCTTTCATTCATTCAGATCATTCATTAGGAAATTGATAACAAATGTGTCACGAAGACAGGATGAATGAATTGAATACTTAAAGAAAAATATTAACAAATTAAAATAATACTACTGGCAACACTTTGGACATTGATGTGAAAAATTAAAATGTGACCAAAATTGAAAGATTAGTTAATCTTGTGGAAAAAAGACTAGATATTACAACAAATGAATTAAGTAAAAACACAAATTATAAAAGACTTTAACTAATGCCTCTGGCACAAATTTGTGGTGGAGGTATACAGACATAAAAACAAGCCACATATTAATTCAAGCAATTTTTGTGTAGAACAGACAAAATTTGTGTGTGTGCTACATCAGTTCATGTCATAATCGGTATTGACCTATTTAGCTATTTCTCATATTCCCCATTGTTTCATTCATTCTTTCTGCCTGCATTCCGCTTCACTTTCTTAATCATGAACTTGTTTTTTTTATTTGTATACATGTATCTCCATCACAAAGGAAAATGAGAAATAGTTCAATATGTCAATATCGATTACAAAATCACCTGGTCATGGCATTGGAAAATGTTTGCCTATTCTACACAAAAATCACTGTTTTAAACTAGAAAAGTTTGACTGCGCGCAGTCAATGGGTACGCCTCCGCCCAGTGCGCCCCCTATGTAGGAGATAACAACCTAATTATATCAACAGTTAGCACTCCTACATGTAACTGAAGGTTTGACGTAAAGTTCATTGACCTTTGACCCTTGACCCTTGACCCTGACCATTGACTCCTGTGACTCTACCAAAATATTTGTCTTTTGGTTTTGAACCTAACCGCCAAATTACATCAAAAGTGAGCACTCTTTACTGATTTTATAGGCAGAAAATAGCATTTTGGGACAAAGTTCATTGACCTTTGACACTTGACCTTGACCTTTGACCCCTGTGACTCTACCAAAATATATGTCTTTTGGTTTTGAATCTAGCGGTAGGCATTATGTTTTCGGGTTGTCCTCGTACGTCCGTGCTCCGTCGTCAGGTCGTGGTCGTACGTCCGTGCGTCGTCCGTCCGTACCGTACGGTTCCCGTGGGTCCGTGAGCGTCACACTTTTCTTGTGAACAAGATTACTGAAGTCCCGTGAGGGATTTTGGATGATACTTGGACTAACGGTAGACACTAGGCAGGAGGATGAATTGATGTAATTTTGGGACAAATCCGTCAAGGCGTCCAAAGGTCAATGAACTTTGTCCTAATGCCATTTTCTGCCTTTAACTCAGTTAGGAGTGCCACTGTTGATATAATTTGGTGGTTAGCGTTAAATAACGAAAGACAAATATTCTTGTGGTGGAGGTCACAGGGCAAGGAGTCAATTTCAAGGGTCAAAGGTCAGAATGACCTTTGTCCCAAAGACTTGTGTTTTTTGGCCTAGTACTTTCAAGTTAGGGTAGTGATCACTGTTGATCGTAATTTGGTGGTTAGATTCAAAAGCAAAAACAAATATGTTTGGGTAGAGTCAACAGGTCAAGGTCAAGGGTCAAAGGTCAAGGATGGAACTTGTTGTCCTAAAATCTCCATTTTCCTGCTATAAGTGCATAGTAAGGAGTGTTCACTGTTGTTGTATATTTGGTGGTTCTAGGTTCAAAACCAAAAGACATATTTTTTGGTAGAGCTCCACAGGCGTCAAGGTCAAGGCTCAAGTGTCAAGGTCAATGAACTGTGTCCCAAATGTATTTTCGCCTATAAACATCGAGTAAAGAGTGCTCACTTTTTGATGTAATTTGTCGTTAGGCTTCTAAAACCAAAAGACAAATATTTTCTGGAGTAAGTCACAGGAAGCAATGGTTCAGGGTTCAGGGTCAAGGGTCAAACGTCATGATGACTTACGTCAAACCTTCAGTTACATAGGGTGCTAATGTTGATATAATTAGGTTGTTAATCTCCTACATTTAGGTGGGCGCACTGGGCGGAGGCGTACCGCATTTGACTGCGCGCAGTCAACTTTTCTGGAGTTGTAGAAACAGCTGATTTTTGTGTAGAATAGGCAACATTTTGCAGATGCCATGACAGTGATTTTGTATCGATTTTACATATTGAACTATTTCTCATTTTCCCTTTGTTGATGGAGATACACTGTTACAAATAAAAAAACAAGTTCATGGATTAAGAAAGTGAAGCGGAATGCAGGGCAGGAAAGAATGAATTGAAAACAATGGGAATATGAGAAATAGCTAAATAGCGTCAATACCGATATATGACATGAACTGATGTACCCTACAGCACGACAATTTGTCCTGTTCGTAGACAAAAATTGCTTGATTAATATGTGGCTCTTGTTTATGGGTCGGTCTGTATACCGTCCACACTAAATTTGTGCAGAGGCATAGTTAAAGTCTTTGGTATGATGTTGTGTTTTTGACTGTAATTCATTTGTGTAAATCTAGTTTTTTTTCCACAAGATTAACTAATCTTTCAATTTTCTGGTCACATTTTAATTTTTCGACGATCAATGGTCCACAAGTGTTTGCGCAGTATAATTATTTTAATTTGTTAATATTTTTCTTTTAAGTATTCAAGTTCATTCATCCTGTCTTCGGTGAGCAACATTTGTTATAATTTCCTTAAATGAATGATCTGAATCGAATGAAAGAACGAAGAATGATAAATATAGGGATAAAACTTCTAAATACATGTAACTTCATCAATCAATCAAATCAATCAATCATTCAATCAATCAATCAATCAATCATATCAATTCAATCATCAATCAATCTATTTATTGCCATTAAAAATCGAGTGGACAAAGCAGGTCATAGCTAATCAAATTAAATTATGCTCAATCTTTTCCTTAGGAAACCTACTTGGCCGGAGAGAAGGAACGTGCAACGGAGAAGTATGCGTAATTGCTGTACGTTAAGTCAATGTGTGGACTCGACAGAGACCAGTTCAACGCAGCTACCAGAAATTGCGCAAGAATCTGGAGGCTCTACGCAAACACAGCTGGAAAGATGAAAGGTGTGTTGAGGGAAGACTCTGGCGGATAGGGAGGGGAGGGGATGGGGGGGAAGTGGAGTGGGAGAGGAGAGGGGGAGGGAGGAAGGAGAGGGGAAGTGGAGTGGGGAGAGGGGTTGGATAGGGGAGGGGGAAGGAGAGGAGGGAGGTAAGTTCAGGGGAGGGAAGGTGAACTGAAGTAGAGTCTGAAGCTTGGTGAGGGGGTAGGCCTGGGTAAGAACAATTGTAAATTAGTATACAATGAATTTTTTTTGGAGGAGTTCTCGTGTAACATTCTTTGTTCTTGTATTTGTCATAAATGTGCTAGCCGACACAAGCATCTCAAGGATATTCTTGAAATTGGAGTTGTTTTGGTACGCGAGACGAAGAGGGGTTGAAGTCATTTTAGCTAACAAAATCTCCCATTAATTGGAGGAGTGGGTGAGTAAAGGCACAAAGGATAATTCCAAACATTAAAAGCTCCTACAAGTGTGTGGCTGACGATTAGTTTATTCCAAGTAATTGCATCTTATAGTTGAGTGGGGAACGGGGGATAAGACATTACTGCCACTACAAAACTACAAAAAATAGAAGGTGGGCATTATGCCCAATTTGCCATGTTGCATATTGTTGTGCTTTGCAAAACATATACACTGTCAGTATGCTGGTCATTCATTCAAGATTAATCTGAATCCCTTATAATTGTGTGATACTGAGAATTGATTTATTTATCAATAATTACAATTCGTGAGATTGTTGCAACCATGCTCCATAATTTCAGCCGCTAAATTCGTGAGGTAACCAGGTTTCCAGCCCAAAGTTGACCAAACCTTACGAGATCGGCAAGCGCTGGGATGCCCATCATTCAATTCAGCTGAGACACGTCGCTAACCAACAGAACGTCGATCCACCCAGGTGGTATGGCGCTGTCGCACGCACTGACGCGCAACGTGTGGTGGAAGATTCAGCAGACCTTCCAAGTATCAGAAAGGTAATTATCCTTTAGCTTCCAGATTTTTTTATTGCCATTAGAGTTATACATGGCATATACTGTTTGTGTATCCACAGGTTTAACTTTGATGTGTCAAGATTATGACTATGTATATGTGTCGTGTGACTTCAGCTATTTAATCATATACATTATCCCAGACATGAGATTAAGGTTTTATCATTGCAGGAAATGTTGTTCAGTTGACATGAATACTAAAACTTTATCATTATTGAACATTTTTCCCCCATTTTTGTTAGTAGTTCCTCAGCTTTATAGATTCCAATATAATTCACATTCAGTTTTACAGTTTGCAAAGTTTTGCATTTTGTACATGAATTTCAGCTGACCCAGGATTGGATTTGAACATATGTTTTTGCATAGCAATTTCCATATGGCAGCATTAAATTGTCACGGCAACATTTTTACTGCATTTTTGCACTAAGCTCTTGTATGGCGCTGGACATTCATACATTAAAGCTGGGTAATTGTTAAAATGTTCAGTGACTAAAATTGTTTAGGTAACTCTAATATTGATATCAGTTTTAATATTAGACATAACCTGCTGCATATACTTTAGATAACTATTATTTGCGTGTATTGCTGCAAATACATGTATGATATTGAAATGTCAGTCATAGATCATTGTGCCTTCAGAAAAGAACAATTTTCTATTTATGGATCCATTCAGAATCTTGGCAAAGCGTTATGGTCAAGGTCAATATATTTCTGCGTAATGACATAATTTTCAAGGGATAATTAATGGGGGGGGGGGAGAAGGTCAGCATTGTGGGTGTGGCGACTGGCAGGGATAAATGGGCCCCAAACACATATTCTACCCAGTGAGCAAGCGCAGGGTTAGTGAACTCTTATATATCCTGAGCATAATTTCAGGCATAAATATAGTTATTAATCTTTCAAATTTTCCTTTCATTGATGACCACAGACACCGATGTGATGCGCGAATGTGCGCGGCTATGCGCCAACGACGTACGAAGAACCTCAAGCAGAACGTGGACCCGTTCAGGGGAGGAGCTCCATCCTAGGACATGTACGAGATCATCGTCAGTACGTAGGAGAAGCAAACAGTGACTTGCAGGAATCTGCTTGACTGGAGCCGGCACAATCAACGCGCACCGGATCCAGGGCAGCCGATATCCGAAATCATGTCCGGTTGATGTTGCTTTCTCCTGCAGACGCTGATCAGCCGAACATAAGGTGGGTTTCGGGATTGTTGATTTTGCTGTTTTAGGTACGCAGTATGTAGACTACTGTGTGGAGGAGTTATCATTAGCAGAATCACCAGTACAGTCATCTCGGAGCCATCAGTTCTCCATTTTAGATGGCCACCATGTTGTGTTGGGAAGATGAATCTTTAATTGAAAACAATTACAGTTGCAGAACCACTTGTAGACTTTTAATGCTTTTTAAGGTCTTCGCAGACCAGACTTTGGTGGCGTTTAAATCGATTATTATGAGTCGCTCAACCGTTCCCTCTTCCACTCACAATCATACATTTTGGTGGTGGAACTGATTCCATTGTTTGGGAAGTCCTTATGTGTTCTGCAAGAGCCAGAATTGTGTAGCTTGCTCTCAAGGCAATATTTTGATGCTGTGTCCATGTGTCAGATTTTGAATTTGAATAATCAGCACTTAATATGCCATTAGAAGTGAGTAGATGTTCCAAATGCTTCTTCCAATGCAAATTTTGCTTAGATAATTGAGCCATTCTAGCTTTACCAAAGTGGGAAAGGGTGAAACTACAAGCAATGATATGCCTAGCACTTTTTCCCATGGTGAAAATATATATTTTTTATTCTTATGTGATCGAACAGAACACTACATGAAAGAACTGATGAGATCGACGCCCAAACATCATCAGGAGTCGATCCAGAATGCCCGAGACACTTCCTCCACTGACCAACCGCGGCAAAACTCACGAAGGAACAGATAGACAGAGATGCAGAAACGCATCGAGGGAGTTCGTGGTAACTACGAACACAACTGATTGGCCTACTCGCACGAAAAAGCTACAGCACAAACTACGGACATGCTGCACAGCTGCAGAATGCCGACCAGAAAGACAGGGTAAAGGGTCTGCAGTAAGACTGTGTTGAAAGTAAGGGTTAAATCTCATTTATCCAGTAGGTGTGTCGTAAGATGTGTTATGTGATGTAGATATGTGTGTGGTGTCTTATTTATATGTGATGTGTGTATGCTGATGTGCGCGCTGTGTGTGCTGTGTGTGTTGATGGTGGTGTGTGTGTGATGTGCATTACCGATTACATACACTACAATGCTATTACAATTCAATACATTTGGAAAGAGGTTTTCATAAAATTAAATATTCAATTTGACTTTTATTGTGCGAATAGTAGTATTGGTAGTTGCATGTGATTTTGCTTAAGTGAGAATCAGAAAAGCGAATAAAAGAATTTTTCTAGCACAATAATGTTTGTGACTGCTATTTGTATAGTACGAAAGTTTTCAGATTTACGCTGCGGAGAGCAGTCATACAGTGGCTGCTGAACACACTTAGACTGCTATAAGAGTAAAACAGAAGCAAAAATATATTTATTAGGAAAAAGGTTGCTAGGGCCTATAGGTATAACCATATGAGAGGGCGTAAGGATAGTTTTTTCAGCTCTAATTCAACATTAGAGGCCACTTTACCTTTTTTGGCCATGAATGTTGTAAAATTTCTGATGACTTCAACTGACTAACTTAATAATTTTCCCTCTCGTTTAGATCTACTGACAGGCCTTCATCTTGAACAAGAGCCAAACTCGCTTGATTTGATACCACTCGTGGACCCTCTGGGCTGGGTGACCGTTGCGCAGCTGTAAACCATTGGCACCGAGCAGCCAATCATGGCAACAGGTCAAACCGTTGGGCCAACAGACCAGAACCACCAAGGTGAGTTGCTGGTGGTAGCAAAGGAGATCTTTGGGAGCGTTGGGATCGGGATGACATAAAATGTCTAATTTTTTTGTGAGATTTACGAAACAAATACTCGTGAATAATAAGAACATTACTACTCAGTGAAAAGAAAGCGAAATGTGATAAAATGATCATTCATCTCATTCAGAAAAGAATAATTATATAAGTCTTAATTATCTGTAGCTGTTGTTAGATGATCTAAAAACAAACGAACTCGTAACTGCCTAACTGATATATATATTGGGGATGATAGACATGCGGCTATCATGACATCAAATTGCATTGTGATTACTCTATTCCACTGTTGTAATCTTAGCTAGATTAGGCTGAATTAAGTCTGGATTATGTAAAGACTCAATTACTGTACTTGAGAAGATTTCATAGGAAGGGTGGAAATGAGGCGCTATCCAGTGCAAGCAAAGAACTGCTTTAACTTGTGATGACAGAGAGTAATAATTATACAAGCACATAAGAATACAATCGGCATTGCGAGTTATAAAATAGAAATCTGCCTTGACTAACAAAGTTGAAGGGAGGTTAATATAGAACCAGGGATATGAGTTAGTGTGGGTGATGTGACGCTGGTTGACGTCCATTGCAAATCTTAGTGGATCATACTGCTTCCCCATTTATGAGCATTCTACTCATGACAATAATGCCACAAACACATTTGGTCTATGGGATGAAGAAATGCAGGACAACACAATTTTATTGCATGGATGTGGAAACTAGTGCACATGGTAATCGGCAATATCAATGGCTAATAATCAACGGGGGTCTAAATGGTCTGGGGATATTTAAATCACCTTCTGGTGATATATTGCAAATTACTTCCATGGTATAATCTTTCATTGTTAGGCCATACATATAGAAAGACTCTGGCCCCCAGCAGCACACAGTTGCTTCTCGCGTCCACAACACGGAGAAATTACCTGGAATCGGCGTGGCTCCAGCTCCAGCCGGATAGATGCCGCCACACCAAGCTCCAAGGAGGGACAGACCTCCCTGCAGTCGGCTCGTATACAACATTGATGACTTCAACGAGGCGGAGGCGTCCAGCAGCTCACGTGGGGAGAGCGAGTGGAAGCACCTGAGACGCCGGAACAATGGCGGAGTTGAAGCAGTGGCTCCAGAAAAGGCGGACAGAAGTGCGCGGCACGTTACTTTGACAGCTCAACAGGGGAATGAATACGCAGGCCACAATGCAGAGCAGGTTAATGGCTAACTGTTAAAACTTACTGTATATCCTGCAGAGAGATCCTACAAAGTTTCATAAACCGGGTTCCAGCCATCAGGAAATCACGGAAATTATCTGAACATTTTATCCAGTCAGGGAAAAAGTCAGGAAATTTCGTTTAAAAAATGCCTCAAATCAGGAGAAATTTTATTGAGCCCAAAATCCAAAGTAGAATCAGTACAAGATACGTTTTATCACATAACAAATAGTTCACGAGCAACAACAAAGAAACAATAACGATGAAACTGAATAAGTTGAAAATAATCATCATCGGAAATTTTTGAGACTTTCTCAGCGGTGAAAAATCAGGGAATTTCTGAGTTTCCTTTGAATGATGAAACCTGTAACGACCAACGGAATCAGTTTAATGTGTTTGTATTACCGTCACAGCTGAATTTGAG